>OMLB01028314.1:124786-135911 GCA_900302555.1 Myripristis jacobus | reverse complement strand
CCATGTGATTTAATGTATTAACAATTTCTCTCCCTATCACTATTTTTATCACCATTATGAGGTAATGTGTTCAATACATTTAAGGCTACCCAGAGATCTGCAGTGTTTATTATTAGTTATTTGTCCGTGTACACTTATGTTGACTATTCATTAGGCTTGGGCCGATTGACGATTGAATCATCAATCAGCCGATTAGACGATGCTGCTGTACAAACGATGACGCAAGCCTATTACTCATAAAGGAAATGCTTTCCCAAACTTTATTTCACTTTGGTTCTGTGTGCTGTACCCAAGTGCAGCCTTAATTAACGCTATAGCCTCATTTTTTCTTAATCCTTTAAGTAAATATTTCAATATTCAATTCCATTTGACTGCAGGAATTAAAGTCAGGGTAAATCTTTAGAAAACTGAGAATACATAAGAAATATAAATGTTACGCATGTTTTTTAAATTAAATATGGCCAAGATCGAAGTATCAATTCTACAAAGAGTGCTGTTTAAGTATGACTCTTAATATCCAAAAAGAAAAAGATACAATTTAAAGCACTTCCAAAACTCTTGAAAACGTCTATTGTCCATCTATCTTAATGTTTTAAGCCATTTCTTATTCTTCCTCAAGTCAGTGAGTCCCCGACATCGACATTCCAACCCACAGCTCTGAAACAAAAGAATTGAAAATGACAGCTTGAGTGTGGCTACGTGAGCACGTTTATCTTAATTGAAATCACTCCTACCCCCCTCCCCCTCCCGGAAGACGCTTCATGCTCTTGTCGATTGTGAAGGGGCCCCCATTCCTTCTGAGACACAATATCTTTGCAGGGAAAGGGGAGCGAACTTCAAATATTAATGACAGTGCTCAGAAAAGGTTGAGGTGGCATAAAGGAGCACAGGAGGTTAACCTGTTTTAGTTGCTGGAAAATGTCAATGTTGTGGGGATAGAGGAAGGTGGCAGCTGACTTTTAAAGGGAAGGGAGGGCTCACGGGAGATAAACAGTGGCATTGGACAACTGCAGTGTCCTTGGGTGTCTTTCCTTTGTGGACCACAAATATCAACTCAACAGTGGCACATACACAATCAATGAAGAGGGAGCACATTTATTATACTTGACTACTGACTATATGATTACTTAAAATAGCATACTTAAAAGGTAAAAAAAAACTACACTTACACTAAACTTTCCTCTACACTAACACCTAATTTTCCGCAACTTGAAACATCCAAGGTGACTGACTGGCTGTGTCAACTGTAAATTTCAACAATTTCCTAACTGTTGCATGCATTAAAAACTGTATATTATAGTACATGGTAAAATGTCTACACATTTTGCTTCTGAATCATCAGTAGAGTTCTTGACCTAAACCATTTGTTGGGTACAGACTGAAATTTAGGCTAGAAAATCTCTAGTGCACAATTGTTTGTGCTCTCTTTGGCAAATTACTGCAGCAGTCAATGTTTGGAGTGGTAGTACATACTCTCACAGACCAGCTGCAGCTTTTGAGACCTGGTGAAATCGCAAAAAAAAACAAATCGCAAAAACAACTCTGGC
This sequence comes from Myripristis jacobus, assembly GCA_900302555.1. Lineage (NCBI taxonomy): Eukaryota > Metazoa > Chordata > Actinopteri > Holocentriformes > Holocentridae > Myripristis > Myripristis jacobus. The sequence goes on along the minus strand of OMLB01028314.1, from coordinate 134,364 downwards.
CTGCAGACAGGTGCAAGATTATGAACATCTATTTCGTTCGGCATGAAACTTCCTTTCAAATGGGCTACTTATGAAACTCACACATATTACTTTATGTGATAGGAATTAATACACAATTGGCATGATGATACTGGTTGCATACTCAGCTCTACTTGCCAAGGTGTCTACTGACAAAAGCAGAGGGTCATTTCTAATACACTACAATTAAACTGAACAAGTAAAGGGTCAAGTACCTGTTGATCCCACCGACCAGGTGATATTGAGGTTGAAGTTGTTGGACGCATTGATAGACATGTCCAAGTTCTTGTTGGCCTTCAAAAGAACATGAAAGCACCACAGCATTCATTAAGGATGAAGTCAGACTATCAAACAAAGACAGAATGGCTTCACTACAATATAGCCCACCATGAACTATAGTTATTAAATTTGAATGTGTTATTGTTGAAAATTTTCAGTTTCAGTTACAGGTGACATTTCAGATTACTGGGCTCTGCGTATCAGAGTAGCAGGATAATGACATGATATTTTTTCCTCTGATCTTCCACGCCATGCAGGTTGGAATGATAAGCATGTAAGGCCCTGTGCATCACACATGTACAGCACCTACAGATAATATTCAGCCCCCTGACCTTTTCACCATTTTGTGATGTTGCCCTCTGAAGTCAAAATGGATTAAACTTGACACTTTGACACTGATGTAAACATACAGTGTCATAGGGGATTTTTAAAGTTTCTAATTTGTTAATATCGGCAAGAAAATCTTTTTTTGTCCAAGCAGCAGTGGCCAGAAACACATAAAAAGCAGGGACAAATATGTGAGAATTGTACTCTCACATTTGAAAAAACATGTGAGGTCTGTTATTTAAAAAAAAAAAAAAAGCTGTTGTTTTTTTAAGAATCAATGACTAAATGCCAGTTAGCTCCGGATGCATGTATAACCAATTTTGCTACTGATGAAAAGAAAAAAACAAAAAGGAAATGGAACAATGGAACATTTTTGGAGATCCGGAAATCTAAATTGAATAATTAAACAATGTCTTCAAAGAATTTGACCATAGTCTGAAAAAGCGTCATGATTTGTTACTAATTGCTTTTGAGAATGGTGAGAGATGCTGCTACATCTAGTGGCACTTGAGGTCGCCCTGCTGTTCTTCACTGACTCTGAACTGTCACCACATAGTTACCTGTTCAGGTGAGGCCATGAAGTTGATGGCTGTGTAGTGATGGTCATCTTCCTGGATGAGACTGAAGGTGAACTGGTAGTCGATCAGGAGATTGTCTGTTCAGAAAGATACACAGTGAACAATAATCAGTAACTTCGATCAAATCCAGGAAACAAGCAACGTTTTGTGAGTAATGCCTATAGTCCTTGAGACAAACACAGACATGCCAAACTGACAGGCACATATTTCAGTGAAATATCAAGAATGATTCAGGCACAGTCACACACGTCAAACAACAACGTTTGTGGTTTGAACAGCGTGAAAGTTGCTGACAGCTGCCGCAACAATTAAAACTACACAGTCGACTTAAACTGTGGTCTCACAGAGTCTAATGTAGACTTTTATTATGACCCTGGACTTGACATGGTGACTGTCAAACATAAAAGTACTCCGTAATGGCAGTGCGCTCTGTTTTCAGTTTGACGACTGATGTTACTGTTACATTTGAGGCACTGTGATTTTTATTACCTTAACCCAAAAGCTGTTGTTTACCTTGTATATCTATAAACGTCAAAGCATCAGCTGGAAGCTAATATATTCTCATCTAGTTTACTATATCCTTTTCTACTCACTCTTTTATTTGCACTGATATTAGATTAGATTAGATTCAACTTTATTGTCATTGCACAAAGTACAAGTACTAAGACAACGAAATGCAGTTTAGCATCTAACCAGAAGTGCAAAAAAACAGAAAGTGCAGTGCAGTGAATATAAATATGTATATCATCTATAGTACAGTATTTACAGCGTGAATATGAACAGTAAGTAGAGCATGGTATGGTCTCTGGAGTCTAATGAAATAGTGATAATAAATAGTACATATGATAAATATTATCCTCATCTCCTATCTCCTCAGCTTATTACTTTCCAAATCTCCACTTATTTAAATTTGGCATTTTACACTGTTTTACACATTCATACACACAGTAGACTTACTGAAATTAGAGAAAGAACCAAATATGTCTATAATTAATTCCCAAGAATACAAACTGCATCTATCATTGCCACATTGTTTATGTGGCCTGCTCTCCTGATGGGCCGAGTGAAAAGAGAATTTTCCTACAAAGGTTGGAAAAGCATTTTTTAAATTTACTGTGAATTTCATATATTCATTCATTACTGCTGCTAAATTCTCAAAAGCTTCTTTATATCGTACAAGTCAAAATATGACAAGTATTATGAATATAAATATGTAGCATGGCAAATAAATTTTTGATCATATCTTCATTTCATTCTCTGTTTTTTCTTCCTTTTTGTTGTGTATTCAAAGCAGTAATGCTTTTTGAAACTGCAGTATCAAAGTCAAAATTCTACTTTCCAGCAGGGATGGATTGTGATTTTCACATTTTTGAACAGCCACAAAATTGGAAACAAAAATCTTCTCGTTTGTTTGACTATTGCCCTCTCTTTAAAAAATTCCTTGTTTTTACTGGGCCGTGGTCGTAACACAAAAAGCTTGTTCTCATGTGAGTTCAGTTCGGCTCACTTCTGCACGAGAGCAGACGTGCGCAAACGAAAGCATGAGCCACAGCGCTGTGACGGGCTACTGCGCAAATAGAGAAGAAGCATGCAAAGACAACTACAATAATATTCTGTGCTGAACCCCTTAAAGACGCTGGGGGCCGATCCACAGATCAATGGCTATCTTTGTCAGCAGACAATGTAAGTGTGATGCAAGGCTTCCCATCAGGTTTGTCAAAGTACTCTAGGTATCGTTGGAATGCTGTAATGCTTGCCTATGAATAACAAATAGCATTTTTGCCTTAAATGTCCATCCGTACTTTCCTGGCAACCCCAGTTGATGTGTGTTTGCATGAGTGGCTCTGTGCACACTTGTTTATCAAATGGCACTGACTGCATAAACACTTTTGGAGACAAACACAAGTGACCTCAAAATCACCAGTTATAAAGAGAGCTCAGTTAACGCCCTTGTTAACATCACTGCGAGTATAGCATGTTAACACAATCAAGGGACTATTCAGTGTTTTTTTATAGTGTGAGGTGTTTTTGATACTGTATATAATCAGACTTCAAGAACCAAACCCCTGTGTTGTGCAGATGTTAAAATGACGCCCAAGCTCTTGGATCCTGCCTTCCCCTCATTGAGATGGGTGTCAGGCTGCGGCATTTGAAAGGGACAAAACCTTGGCAAGGGGACGATTGTCTGTACTTGTGTGGTGAAACACGATTCATGATAAATCACTGAGCTCTGCAGTGCACCGAAGGACGCCGCGCCAAGTCTACAGATTATTAAAAAACACACAAATGTGCACACAACATGTGCCCCTATGTGAGCCAGACGTGCCCAGATGTGCTACAACACGGCAACAGACCGCACCGATCTGCTTTGCTTTTGAAAAGATCAATTTAGAAATTACGTAGATTATTTTTTTCCTTAGACCATCATCTGTGTGAACACTTGTTTTTGACAGGGTGGACGGCTATGTGTTCAAACTGCATGACGTGCACGTAGGACCTCAGTTTTAATCACTGTTCTAAATCCATATGTCAGCCGTAAATTTTCAAGCTGATATGTGAAACTGTAGCAACAAACTGAAACTTAAGCATAAAGATAACTCTCGTGGGCTGTATTAGTTGTCTGTCGCCACACCTTTTTTTTCCCCAAACTGAACAAACTGAATAACATTAATCTAACTAAGCTGCCTGCCCTATATGTAAATAGTGTAGGCAGCTTTTTTTCCAGAGCATATCAATCTGTGAATGAATTATCCATCTCTTTATTGCTGTTAAGTGGCCATGGTATAAGCTGAATTATCCTCAAGGAGGTATGTATTGAAGGGTTTTTAACACACTCCATAGAGGCTCCTTCTCATGCATTAAAAGCTGTTAATGCACACTTCATTGTTCTTTGCATGGTATGCTTTTTGTATCTCTTACTATTATATGTACTCCTTGTACTTAACACTCTGGGCAAACTAACATTTATCCAACTTCTGAAATGAGTGAGCGAGTGAATGAGTGCATGAGTGAGTGAGTGAGTAGACAAGTGGAGGATTTTGACTCCTCCGGCTCCGTGATTAGCCCAATCACCCACTGCTTCTGATGCACTTGACATTTTCACGACAAGTCATTCTGTCACCTCACAAGTGCCCCTGGTGCAAAAGTGTCAAAGTGCTCCATCTGCCCTGAGCGGAAGAATGTAAGCGGAGGTTTGCGGACGGGGGGGAAAGATGAAGAGGATGTATATAACTATTTGACTAATCAATCTAATTGAGTCATTCGCCTACTATGGTGTGCAATGGCAGTGAGAGTGTCAGAGGGGAGGGCTGGTATCTTGGATACACTGACGAACCATAGCTCCTTCACACGGATAATATCTAGAAGACGTATATGCAAACTTACAAAAGTTTTTCCCTCAGATCTGTTGAGTTTTCAGCCCCTAAAGGCGCCTAAAAAGGCCATTTTTTCATGACACAAACATTAACACTGCATATGAGGTCTGAGAGAGAAAGAGAAAGGAGAGAGACAAGAGCAGAGCCGGAATAGCCAAAAATAATTGTGTGTGTGTGTGTGTGTGTGTGTGTGTGTGTGTATGAGCTGTCTCTCCAGTAAGTAGCTGTTCGGTGGAGAATTACTCACAGTAACAGGTTCCTCTGAGTGGATTGCCAAGGTAACGGTTTTCTGAGTCACATCTGCAACGAAGAAAGCAGAGAAGGAGAGGACAACATGAGGAAGCGTGCTAACAGATTGATAACAAGAATGCTTCTTATCAGGAGTTGCGTGTGCCAAGTGCCAGCGCATTAGCTCCTGCTGTTGGCGCCTCATCAAGTCTCTTACTTGTGACAAAGAAGAAATAATCTAAGTTGTAAGAGTCAATTAGCATTTTCATCACTTTTATTTCTGTTAATCATGCCAACACGGTGATCAGCAAACTCTGCGCATCACCTGAAGGGTCAGAGCACAGAACCAGCTGGAGTGTCACATATCATGTGCAAGTTCTGAATTCAGTCGAGTTATGAACCAAGTTTAATCCCTTAAGTCCTTGGAGCAAACAATTAGGCTTACAAAAGTGAACTCCTGGATGGGTCACATAATGGAGAGCACACTCAAATTTCAAGGTGATCCGGCACAGGGAGAACTTCATTTGGATGCGAACGCAGGCGGCTGCCTTGATCCGTAATACGTGCTCTACCACGTGATCCATCGTGGTACCCCAAACGCACAATTGTTAAACCTTGCCCAAACTCACTGGTGCACAATTGAGCCTTATTTTTACTGGTAATGTAACTGGTGGAGATGAAGTTGCATCACTCTCACATGGAATGATGATATCACAGGTCTCAGTGCATTAGGTGAAAATACTGATACGGATCTAATAGCGCAGAATACCATGAGCCATGAGCCATTACTTTGTTCCTTTTGCTATAATCCTTCTGAACAATGTTTAGTGGGCAGCATGCAGGATGAACTGTGGGCATTTTTCTTCCTTACTAAATTTTCTGTAGAGTACATTAGGGATAGCGGAGGCTTATGTAACTGAACTAGAGACTGCTAGCACACCAGTCTACCACACCGCAACAGTGAGCAAAACATATAGTCGATTCACTGCCCATTATAACATTCGAATTTATGTCAATACAATGGCTAATCATAGCCACGCTTTCAAATTTTCTGGTCCCTAATAGCTTAAAGCCTGAAATGAAAACGCATTAAATCAAACTTTAGTGTTCATTTGGATATAGTAACCAGTGAACACTGTCATTAGAAACTGAAAACTAACACACCTTGGTGATGTGAATGTGCCTCAGTGGTGTGTGTGGCACTGCTTGTTTTAATAACAACAGGCAGTCCATGTTTATTTTATATGTTGAATGAGCTTTCAGTCTTGCAAGAGTCATTTCAGCATAAATTTCAAGTAGATTTCACTGCTCCTGACAAGTTTCCTCAGGGTTCAATGAACAAAGTTCTACTGTAACACAGACACTGTTCAGACTGATGCTTCTGCATTTGTTTAAGAGTAGATTCTGAATGAGTTTCATGGGTCGCAGGGTCATGCAATTTGTTCACCCCATAGCGACACAGTGTACACCTTTAAGTTAGCATAATCGCAAATCCAAAAGTTACAAGGTTTTCAGCACAACAGTGGCAATCGACCAGCGGTGTCGACCAAAACAGTGTGATATCTGACTTTTAAGCAACGCTTTGCCAAGTAAAATACTTTAGCAATGGCTGAGGAGTGCCATCCGCTGTTCAGTGTCTGTGTGTGTACGTGTGTGTGCATATTTTGCCATGCTCATGGTCTTCCAAAGGCTGATGAGAGGGGACATATGGCATTGGAATGCAGTGTACTTTTCTCCTTTCTTGTCTTTGATGCATCCTGCTGCTCCTACCGCCACCCCATCTCTCTCTCAACTAGACACACATACAAAACTAAAAGTGCACACGTACAGCACAAAAGCAATCTCTCAAGCTCTTAACTGCTCTGCCATTTACTCTGAGCTAATCATTCTGCTGCATTTTACCTGGAAAGAAAGCCATAAGTAATGACACACGTGCACACTTGGGCCGCAAAATAAATCTAACTGAAATTGTGAGATATCTGCATCACAAAGATTTTGTTAAATAAATTCCCTTTCACACAGTAGCATTTAAACTTGTTCCTAATGCGAATATCAGTGTCCAGCAGAAAATCAAGCCAAGAGAGACACATGAAGGCCACCGAGGAGGAGGGTTTGCTAGTGACAACATTACGGTGAATGGGGGCGATTTGGTCCTTAAAAAGAATCCAACATCAGTCGTTTGGCAATGTTTTGCATTCAAGAGGTAGAAGTTATCACCGACTAAAGGTGCTACGCAAAAAATGTCAGACAGATGTTGCAGCAACACGAGGTTAACACAACCAGTCTGTTCCAACAACTTTAAAAACATCACTGAGGAATGAATTTATAATGCATAGTACAAAAAATACAGCAAAGTTCTTGTACCTCGTGAGCACAAAATCATCTTTATTGTCTTCTGTGATAAAACTGTGACCACAGCTCAGACTCAGCACTTGATAATGCCATAACAGCATTTCACTTTGTTTTAACAGCTTTTTTTTTTTTTTTTTTTTTTTTTAAATTGGTAATTGGGAAATTTCCCAGTTTGGGATCAATAAAGTAAATCTATCTATCTATCTAATTGTTGGTCATAATATGCCTAGAAGTATCACTGCTGAAAATACTTTAGATATTTAAGATGTCTTACAACTATTTTTCAGCAGTTAATCAGCGCTCCTAGCTAGTTAGAGTCAATAAATTTCAGAGGATACTGGACGTTCACTTCAATGAGCTGTTTGTAGTGGAGCCGTGAAACTGTGTGTTTAGCCTTGTAACAACAAAAGGAGATATTAGCTCATACATTACACAACCTCACTGTACAGCCCTGTATACCCATACCGCCACAGACACACACACAAATGCATTTCTTTAACAATGTTAATTGGCCTGATCAGCCCAGCCTTTCAAACTGAAGTTCACCATGAAATCCAGAGGGACACAAGCATCAGTAAGCTGAGGGATCCATCACATCAGCTGTCCGTTGCAGGCAGGAAACAGAGCTGGGGAGGGACTAGCTCAGCTCCTCACATTGTTAATGGTAAACAGGGAAGGACAGGGTAGAGTGCTCTTTCACCACGGTACAAAGGACAGAGGACAAATGCCGCCACAGGCTTTTGAACCTTGCAAAACATCACTCCTTAGGCATTTCAGCTGCCTGGCATTTTCAGATGGCAAAACACACACACACACACACACACACACACACACACACTTTCATAGTGCACCACGCGATTCAACTCCACTGCATTACATGTTAATTTAATCTACACCTGCATGCATGCATGCACACATCTGAATTTCAGGCGTTCACGTAAACACTATATCTTAATTTGATCTACACTTGACTTGGACCTTTGAATGTGCCCTTGCACACACACTGATTTAACAGACAAAATGTTACCATATCCTTCACAAACACACACACACACAAATAACAGCACTGTGCTATGAACCTATACAATGTCCTTCACACATGTGCACGCAGGATGCTTGTGCACATGCATAATGCAGTCGTGCATGCACATACACACACTGAGAGTGAACCCTGTTACCTCAGCACAGCGAGAGCACCCAAATGTATGCATCAAAATGAGCATCATGATAAAAAAAATTCCCCTCAACAGTGTTGTGTGGCTCATCTCTGTAATGCCGCACAGCCCTCATCAATTGTTTGCAAAGACAATTCTATTCTGCACCGATGCACCCTTCGCTTCATTACTGCAGCTATTATTTTGAGGTCTTAATGGCATTGGTGGCGAAGGCAGTGCATGTGTGTATGCATGCGTGTGAGAGTGCCTGTGTGCACAACTGCATGTATTTGTTGTAAAGGGAGAGTACCCTGGTGTATATGAATCAGTGAAGATGTTCTACTTTTAGGGTTACGGCAAGGGAACTGATTGGTTGACGGGTTGGGGAAGAAGCGATTGTTTATGATGAGAAACCATAAATTATACTAATCAGATCACACTGGGGGAAAAAGTTGATTACTTGTTGTAATACTTTAACATGTTTCATTAGGAAAAGGCATATTGAGTGCAGGAATATAGACACCAATGTGACCTAACAGCCCCTGAAATGGTGGTTTCTCAGAATGACAACCGTAATCAAATCACCTTCTGTAAGCTGAACAAATAAGCAACAAATTCTAGAGGCTTACATAACCAATTACCATTTTAAGGTAATAATCAGCTATGGCTTACATTGGGAAGGGAACTCTCCCAAACCTGGCACCATATCTGGAGGGGCAGATCCTCCCTCTAAATGTGTGACAGTGATTGGCCTGCTGGTGACGGGCCTATTCCGATACTCCAGTCTGATTTTGTGGGGTAGAAAATATGAGTCGTTTGCATCATCTGTTAGCCACCTGCTATCTGAGTGTTGCTCTGCATTGCACTGCGTTCCATCTGCTGCCAGTGATAAATGTGACATTTCCTCATTAGTACAAGATCCCATTTATTTATTCACAATTCTAAAGTCGACAGAAAATTATAATGCTTTGAAGGAGTCTTTCTTTTTCTCCTTCACCCTCCTTCCCGTATTCTGGGTGCTGTCTTCCTCTCATCTTCTGTACCCTCTTTCAAAGGTTTTTGCTTACTTTGTTTTCTTGATAAGGTTTTATTTAGATTTTTTTTTGTGCGTGTGTGTGTGTGGGTGGATGGGTGTTAAGAAAATGAACCTTTTCTTAGCACTGGTTAGCTGGGTTGTTTTTTTTTTTTATCACTTTCACAATTAGTCTGAGATTTGTTTCAGAATTAAGGAAAATTAAGATATTTTGTGAGATAATTCTTAAATGTAT
>OMLB01028314.1:110008-124766 GCA_900302555.1 Myripristis jacobus | reverse complement strand
CACAATTCTAAAGTCGACAGAAAATTATAATGCTTTGAAGGAGTCTTTCTTTTTCTCCTTCACCCTCCTTCCCGTATTCTGGGTGCTGTCTTCCTCTCATCTTCTGTACCCTCTTTCAAAGGTTTTTGCTTACTTTGTTTTCTTGATAAGGTTTTATTTAGATTTTTTTTTGTGTGTGTGTGTGTGTGTGTGTGTGTGAGAGAGAGAGAGAGAGAGAGACTCACCACACTGCTGTTTTGTTGGCTGATCTTCCCTTGAAAAGGAATTTCTTTAACACAGTGGGGCTTACATGGTTAATTTTTTTTTGTGGGTGGATGGGTGTTAAGAAAATGAACCTTTTCTTAGCACTGGTTAGCTGGGTTGTTTTTTTTTTTATCACTTTCACAATTAGTCTGAGATTTGTTTCAGAATTAAGGAAAATTAAGATATTTTGTGAGATAATTCTTAAATGTATGAGGTATGATAAATGCTTCCCAAGATTAGTGGACACTATTCTCAAAAAAATCTCAAAATACTGAAGTTTTGTCTTCCCGAGATACTGATGTCACATAAAAAAAAACATTACATTAAAAAAACATTATTGTCTTGAAAAAACAAAACAAAACACTGGAATGAGCAGGGCTATTGTCTCTGGACATGCTAACCAGGCTATATATGACAGGCTATAATGACAGAGGGATTCCCAGAACATGACATAAGTATACTTATTTTTCTACATTTGTATTATCCTTTCATGCTGGTTCTCTTCTAATTTTGTGTTTGAATGAACTGCTGCACATTACAACTACAATGAGAACTTATTATTTCTGCATATAACAAAAAATCCTTTGAATCCTTGAATCTTTTGTCAAGTGTGCTGCTTTGTTTTTTCAAGATCTAAAATCAGGTCATCTTAGGAAAACAAAGGTTCTTTATCAAAAATGATGTTATTTTGTGATGACAGTTAACTTAAGATTTCAAGAAAACAAAATTAACTCATTATCACGGGAAAAAACAGACTAAATAAAATTTGTGGATCTGTGTCCTCTTTCATGAGCTTCGGCAGCTAAAGCTTTTTCATTTCACTACCTTGTTGTTTTTCTGCTTATTGCAAAACCTTCTGTTGCTGCTGCTGGAAATATAAAATACATCATTTACTGTGTGCCAGAGGATGTTTCTTGGCAAAGACCTTCCTGACGCTGGGTATTTGGAAGAGCAAAGCTAAAAGTTTTCTTGAGCACGACATAGGTCACACTCCTCTGTTTTATACAACCTCTGCAAGATTTTTTGTTGTGTTGTTTGTCTTTCTTTACATTAAATTACTACCTCCAAATGAGCTGGACTAAATTACATTTTTTGCCCCATTCCATCTGTTTCTCTTTTAGCAGGATGTCTCAAAATGTTAAACACAGATTTGCATGAAACTGTGGAAAAGTTGGTCATGGGTTAAAGAGAAATTAATCAACTTAAAAGGGGGGGAAAGAAGTTTACATGGTTTTTCAGAAAGGACACCAACACACTTTAGGTGTCTATTAGCCAACAAAAGACGATACAAGCCTTTCACTACTGGCCCAAACAGACAACATGGAGTCACTGGGAGGCTCATTTCCACCCGATATAACCACACAGCCATTTTTTCTAAAGCTTGGTACAGTGGGAGCCCTAATGGCCACTGAAGAACTCAAGAGCCGATTAGCTACATCAACTTACAATAATCGGCTAAAAAGCTTAAAATTGGCTAGAACGTGCATATCTCATGTCTCATTTCAGGTGCAGTCATGAAAATGTCTGCTTCTCCTGATGTGAAACAAGTTGGAGACGGGACTTGGAAGAAATTATTAATTTTTGATGAAAACCCTATGTGTAGCTGGCATATCTTGACAAGTGCATTGTGTCTGCAGAGTTATGTGTTCTGCTGAGTGCCATCTAATTTATTTATTCTGTCTGGCTTATTTCATAGCCCCTTTGATTTTGTCTTTTTCAGGTTTCAGTATAAGCTCCCAAGGATTCTTTATCTCAATTGCACGGTTTGGCTCACTTATTATTTTTTTATGTCTCATTTGTTGTGTCTCATTGCATTGTATAAATAAATTTCAACTAAACTTAGCCTTTCAGTAGCAAAACAGGCATTAATATGAAAATACTACAGATTACCACGTTGACAGAGATTTTAGAAAAACATGCCATATATTATCCAGTCACAAACATGAATTTACTTTTCACCACCAGTAAAGAAAAGCACAAGCTCATGGTTACATATACAGATATATTTTGAACAGTACAGTAAATGCCTTAATGCTTAATAAGTGCAATCTACACTTATGCAGCAGTGTTCAATTTTATCAACTAGTATGTTATTTTTATTGATTTAAGTCATGCACCATCAATCAGCAATCAGTGACTATGCTGGACCATTATGCCATGACTAAAGTCTGGCTTTACTGTATATAAAACAACATTTTATCAGGAGACTGTTGTGCAAATAAACACTTTGACTGAACGAGTGGAGATGGCCAAAACCTCAACATTGAGAGAGTCTACGTGTACACTAGAATTTCCACACACTCATGCATACACAAACACACACACACACACACACACACACACACACACACACACACACACACACATATGCATGCAAACATCACGCATGCAACAGTGTGCACCAACTGAAGCTCTGCAGCGGTTTCGGTGGTTTTCACACAGTGTGGGAGACAGTGTGAGGGTCTATCACTTTAACGAGAAGTAGAGAAAGAAATGGTGCTGTGGCATGTGGGTGTGTGTGCGCTATGTTTGCCAATGACCCCTCCATAACTCTTAGTGCATTAGGGGTATTAAAAACTTAAGTGTCCATTCTGCTTACAACTGGGAAAGCAGACAGATAACTAGAGAGGGTCCTCTAGCACCAGGGGAATCCACTGTGTCAGCGGAAAATGTTCTGGAGGTGGAGTTGAAGGCCAATAACGCCAAGTGATGCTGCTGTTTATACCAGCAAATATCACAGCGTCCAGCCCTCCACAGGAGTAAAAGCAGGGTTGCTCCGAATGCGCAGACATTCATTTTCTTGAAACTGCTGCATCATGAAAATTACTGAAACTAACCTTTGTGTTTATTTTACTTATTTGAACTTAAAAACACCGCCCCTTTGTTCCATCTTACTTAGGTGATGTCAAAGTCTATGAAACCCACTGAGTAACTACAGGAACATTTAACCCAATATATATATATGAAACACTTACCCTTAGAACAACCAATCCATCCAGATAGGTTTTGTGTAATTTGAGGAGGTTTCTAGTCTATAGTGCTATGAGGCTGGATGGTATTGGTAATGGATATTGTTTTGTGGAGCTCAAATGGTCAAAAATTTACACTTGAAGTGACTGTAACAGCTCTCTCCAAAAATACAGCTATTAGACAAAATCCACAACCCTCAGGGTCAAAGGGGTTTGCTGGGAATATTTCACAAGTTTTGTATTTTGGGTGAACTGCTCCTTTAAAGAAAAACAAAATCGGTGACTAAGAGTAAGGCTGTGCCAAAACTCATAAATGCATGTACCTCTACTATTTTTTCTCTTATTCAATGTCCTCTGATGTACAAAGAGTGACAAATATGTGTTAATTTCTGTGCTGTCATTTATTTCATATGAGTAGGTGTCATTTTCCTGAGATTATGGAGGGCATTTTTAAATTACTCAGAAATACCTCTTTTTTTGCCCAGGTTGCTCAGTATCATAATAGAAGTTTTGATTTTGTGCCCAGGAAGACATATCATTAATATGTAGGACCTTTAGGATCCAGGAGCCAAATTAATTTTTAATTTCACAATTTAGCCAAAATATCATAAATGGCACGTAACAGCTCCCCATGTGTATCGGGCTCCCTTGTCAAAATCTGTCTCACTCGAAATCGCCCTCAGCATTTCCTCAGGGCTCCATCCCAAGTGATTACTGGCCAGGTGACAGGACGTCCTGACACTCACTTTTGACTGACGTTACTTTAAGTCAGCAATTTCAGTTGAACACCCTCCATGTGACCGTTCTGTTTCCCATCAAACCTGCTAGATGTGTTGGAATGAGGGTCTTTGGTAAATGAAGGCAACTACAGCCCGGTGTGTATGATGAAATCCTATTCCATAAAAGCTTATGCTTTCATTTGTTTGCTTGCTGTCACAGAAGCAATTTTTTAGAATGATGTTTGCAATATAGAAAAACTGCAATATTGTACTTCATTTCTGTTTGCGCATGTGTGTGTATGTGTGTGTGTGTGTGTGCACATGTTCATGTGTGTGCATTTGGAGTACTCACAGCTGGCACTGGTCTCCTTTGATCCCCTTGGTGGTGCAAAAGCACTTGCCATTTAACACCTGGCACACGTTGGCATGACCATTACACTTACAGGCTGGAGGAAGCAGAGCAACACAGATGGAGGGGAAGATGGGAGAGAGAGGACAAAGAAAGAGCGGGACAGCAAGATATCTGATTAGCATTACACACTGATGAATGCAGTAGAGCAGGTTTGGTTTTGTGTGCGCACGCACGTTTGCACATCTCCATTCTTAGCTTAAACCTTAGGTGAAGCGGTCCTGAGCCACACTAAAGCCTGTGATTCCACAATCCATGTAACAACAGACAACCGACAGCCAAACAGCCGACCTTTCAACTGGAGAGGTTATGACATACAAAAGAACAAATTATGGCTTGCAGCTACCACACTACCATTGTCTAGGCATGGTTTAGACTAAAACACCATTACATAAAAATGGTAATGTTGTGTACATGGAAGAGTGGATGGGTGAAGCCTGAATGAACCGGCTCATACAGTGTTATATCATCATTTTAGCTTTGCATTTACAGCAAAATAACCAACCCATTCATTCCAGAAGTATCTTCCCTGCTATTTTCCACATTTGGAATCTGACTGTATTATTATTCAACACAGAATCACGAGAGTATCCTGGATAATTAAATAAAACTATAGGTTTCTGTTGTGGCTTTTGCATCTGAATGTTTCTGAGAAATACCAGTCTTCTTTATTGCCTAATGGAAATGAATACTACAGTGCCCATGAGCCTTAATGGCTATTACTATGGAGAAGACACAAAATATATTCAAATATATGATATGTTCTGTTGTATTCCAGATTGGTGATTGCACTGCAATGCAGTTCATAAAACTATCCAAGCATTTGTGAATCAAATTGTTTTAAAGCTACAAAGCTGAACTTCACAAGCTTAGGATAACAGAATCTGAAGCAGAGCAACTGCAAGTTTATTGAGGAGTCACCCCCTCATCCCCCCACTCCTTTGAACCATATTTACTGCTATTTGTTTGTACTAATGATTCAAACGGGAGAGTTCCAAGCCCATCCTCCTGTTAAAAATGATCAGACGGGCAGTCATGAAACACTGCATTTGGGAAAATTAATGGGATTTTTATTTCCGGAACCATGGCCAGCCAATATAACCCTGCTTACCTGGCAAAACCTATTTCAGGTGACGGAAATGATTCTGCCTAATTTACTGCCTTGGCACTTTGTCACTCTACCTCAACCCTTCTCATTGGCCATTTGGGGTGTTGGTGATACATAAATTTGATTATACTTTGTGCAAATCACACTGTTTAGGGGATCTGCCAAACACTTGATGAAAGCAACACAAACACTGAGTATGCCACTAGGTCATTTATACAATAGACTGCTCTTCTTCATATGAAAGCATGAATCCATGCAAAAGGAGTGAGGACACTTACTATTTTTTGTGCTTTCATCCCTGGGCTCAAAAGCAAAGAAGGCTTTAAGAATTTTCTCTTCACATGTGTTCATCTGTGTAGTTTCACTTTACATGTAATGGCTATAGCTTATGCATTAACAGATTATATCGGTCACCACAAAGCTCCCAGGTGTGTATATGTATCCCATGTGCGGCAATTCAAACAGAAACACACGCATCATTTCTCAGGAATGCTATTCATGTCTCAAATGGGGTGGCATGGGAAAATAAGTAAGTTCCACTTGTATTATTTAGCCAATCTCCAACTCATTCAATGGCGAAACACCCTCGGGGCCATATTCAAACACACCTGGGGTTAGGGCTGCCATGTGAGGAGGCAGAGACACACACACTGTAAATGTAAGGTTGTGATCATTTACACTGGGAAATTGGGTATTTTTCTTATGTACAAAATTGTTTTCACTGGATTTTTTGAATAGTGATGTTCAATGCATTCAGAGTACATTTGCTTGAGTGACTGCAGCCTGTTATTTACAAGGCAATTAGCTTTTGAAAGCAAAGCACATAATTCTTGTTGGATGTACCGTGGGGAATGGGTGTAAATACTAAGTTGTTGGCCCTTGTGTGTGGATTTAAGGCATTTAACCATACATGAGGTGTTGTATGTAATTACTACATGTCTGTGTATGTGTCTAAAACCAGCTAAATTTGAAAGGGAGAGTAAAAAAAATAATCTAGATTAGGCACACTTCTATTTTCAGTGAAGCTGGGTTTCAGAACAAACATCTATAGCTGAGTAAATATATCTTTGTGGGAACTGCAGATGAAACTGAAGATCAGTCATATCAGCTCTACACTGGTTCCAACATCAGTACGTTCAGGTCAGTCTACAGATTTCAGTGTCTTCAGAGAAAATGATATTTGAGCTGACTTGACACAGTCCAAAACAGAGAACCACAGAGCAGACCTCGCTCTTTAGCTTTGATCAGTTTTTGCTGACATCCAGTCTCGAAACACATGAGGCTGTTTACCATATTGATATTCCCTTTAATCAGTGCCTCACATTCTACTCAACACACAACAATGCCCTATGCCCCGTTTTTATGGTGCTGTATTACTCAATACATCATACAGGGAATAACAAATTATTAATAATGACACTGTACACATTAGCGATGTAATGATTCTACACATTTGCTTTACATTTCAGATCTCTTTTGGGTTTTTTAGTTTGTTTTTTTGTTTTGAGTGTGTGTGTGTGGGGGGGGGAGGGGTGCGTTCTCATTTGCCATCTTCCTCCCATGATCCATGTCTTGAAAGAAGCCGTTTAAGATGCGAGTGCCCTTATCAGTAAGACACAAGTGCAAAACCAATATTTTGAACAACATCATGATGGCAACTGGCGACGTGCCAACAGCTAATTAACAACCAGATATGATCCCATTTTAACATTAGTGGGAAGTTTTGCATTGGCATCCAAGACTGCCTTTTCTTCTGGCATGACAAACATGGGATGTCTTTCATCTAGGAGATGAGAACACCAAAACTCTGAGATAGCTTGGTTGTTAAAAAACATCCAAGCTATTACAGAATTACCACTGATAAAGAAAGCCTCACTGTATTTTGGTGCTTTTAGTTTGACCATCCACTATACGTCAAGTGATTAGCTGCATGCTCATGTCAAAGGGGTGCTTGGGTGAGGATGTAATTTGTTCAGTTATAAATGTTATGCTAGAAGGTGTAGTGTATGGGGATGAATGCAAAAAAAAACATACACATATATATATATACGTGTGTGAGAGAGAGAGAGAGAGAGTATACAAATTGTCTTAAAAAAAGCCTATTTGATCGAAACACTAAGAAATACATTTGTGCAGAGTATTTCTCACTTCAGTGATGATATGGCTCTCACCTTGGCACTTGCCACCATTGGTAGGGTCTCCATGGTAACCAGGCATGCAGGTCTGGCAGTGAGGACCAGTGGTGAGGTTACGGCACTGTTCACACACACTGCCGTTCACACACGTGCTGTGGCCATTACACTGGCACGCTGCGGAGGAGACAAAGAGAGGTTGTGCATATATGTGACAGCCGGGTCAGAGTTTCAGAATATTTTGTGCCCCCAATTTTCTGCAATTGCAAAGTCAACCGTGTATTACATGAATCTGCGAAATACTGAATCAAGCCCATTTAGTAGTATCTGACACAAGAAGCGCTTAAAAGCTTGTGTGTGTGTGTGTGTGTGTGTGTGTGTGTGTGTGTGTGTGTGTTTTATGTGTTTTACAGAGGCACTGCATTCTTAACGTGCTAATACGGGTCATACTGAGAGTGAAGAAGAAACAAGCACATAGTAAAATCAACATGGATCTTTTTTTCCTCCCTTATTTCAGAGCAAGAAAGGTGAATTTCTGCCTAGATGCCCACACTAACATCCCCCAACTATGACATGAAAGGTCTCATAAATCATAATTTTACAGTTATTTTTGAATATCATGTGTACAAGACATATAATCATCTTGACCATCCCACCCGTGGCAAATAAACATCATTATTTTAACAGTAGTCATCACCAAGTGTTGCTATCATTGCTTACTACAGGGTAAACACCTTTTCCTTGAGACACAGAGAGACAAGAGACAGTGCAAGGAAGAAATACGCAAGGAAGTCCCTTTTTCACTGCTAGGGTGGCAGATCTGCCATGTCATAAACATGATTCTTAAATATGCCTCTTCAGTATTCCTCACATGGCTGCAGCCGTAAGATATTTGTTATTATTAACTAGGAATTTGATGAACCTACAGTTAAGCTGCCCCACTGGCAATATAAATAAGCCTCCTACTGGCAAGAAATTACAAAGATAATTTTGTAATTAGAATAAGAAGTGATCGTTTCATGTAACACTGATTTATATTAAGATAAACTTGTTTGTGTTGATTTTGCAGCCATTCTTTGGTGTGTAGCACTAAGCCTCCTGGCCTGTTACTCCAGGTTCGGGGTAAGTCGTAACATTTCACTTCTCCCACTTTCAGCTCAACTTTATGTGACTGCCATGTTGTAAAGGCGACTACTTCTGGCAGACACTGTAGCATAAATATATCTCTAGAAACAGGGACAAAACAATGAGTCAAATTTAAACACTTTGACACAAGAACCAAAACTGGACAGGGGGCTCACTTTTACAACATGACCTGTTATTTTTCCTCTGAACGACCTTTCTGTGATTACTGTGCTTTTGAAATGTACTCCCAACCCTGGCTGCTGCCATGGTCACCTTTTATATCTTATGTATTTTGCTCTATATGGAGCTGTACATCAATGTGACATCACAGGTTACTGGATGGCAATGATGTAAAAGGGTGAAGGTAAAGGAAACATAAACATAAATTGCAATTGGAACATGTCAAACAGAAAGGGTGACATTAACAGCTACTTTTCAGCATAAAGCAACAAAACATAAAAGTACACCAACAACTACAACGATACTATAAAAGAAAATCTACAATCTTGGTCAATCAGGCTTGAGCCTATAACAAAGTAGCAGGCCTAATATACATACTCAGTTATGCATAGCCTCCAAACTTGTCAAAATATTTGCTCACATCTTGCAAAACAGCACACACAGTTTAAAAGGTTTTTATGCATTAGTGATAGGAGCGTCACTAAGAGCTCCTCACACTGAGAGCTTCTCAAGTTACAACTTGCAGTGACTAAGTTATCGGGTTACATGATGCGGTTGCATCGATGGGGGCTTGATATGAGGATTGGATGACTTAATAGCATATTGCTAAGGTTGCACAGAGTCAGCAGGGAGGGATTAGTAGCATTGGGACGCTGTAATAGTCATCACTTATAGGAACATCTTTTTAAACTTAAGACGCTATAGTCAATAGGTAATCAAAACCCCTTCCGATACATATAGTTATGATGCATGGCCTATAATTTCAGCGTGACAGCAAGCGGATGTCTCTCACCAGGGCAGTGGATGAAGGCCCACTCATAGCCTTTGTCCTTGGGGCAGATGCCTGGCTCCAAGCTCATGTCCAGGGACTGGCTCTGCTGGCCCTGTTTAGCTGGCCTCTTCATCGGCCCCCGGTAGGAGCCCTCCATGCACAAGCCCCTTCCTGTGCTGCTGGGATCTCCACACCAACCACACTCAGGCTGCTCCAAGCACTGGGAACACGTCCGCAAGCCAGAGCAGTTCTGGGCTAATGGAGAGAAGAGGATTGAGACACTGTATTACATTTGTGCATGAAATCTTCCAAAATAATCTCTGTTGCAAAGGTTTGGCTGAGGCTGCGCACTTCTAAAACCGACTGTATCTGAGACCAAGTATGTCCTGTGTGACTTCTCTAAAGGAGTGCACTTACAAGTGCCATTTCAAAGAGTTTTGAGTTTCAGTCCTTTGCTGCTGCCCTCCTGAAATAACTTAATTCTAGGATGTTTGAACTAAGCTGTGTCCAAGTCTGAAAATCTTACAAGCTGCTTTGTTTAGCTTATTTTGTTTAGGAGCATTTATCCATTTCTTTTAAACGTTTATTTGGTAGGTAGGTAGTCACCTTGAGACAAACACTGGCAGCATACAAAATGTGAGGTAACGCAAGGCACCAGCAACAAGAGCAAACTGGCCAACACAGCAGCACGCAAAATGTTTACTCTACGGGTGTGATTTTTCAGGATTTTTATTTTGTGGGATGCTGGGCTTTGTAAGACATATGACTTCAGATATTGCTCTCTGAGAAATATCTGTTCCGTTTCCATCTTAGCGCTCACCAGGACCTGTAGATTTAGGAGCACATGTGTATTCTGAAACAAAAACACATCAGGACAACAGATCTGAGAGCGGGAAAGAGGAGCAAGAAGCAAGAGATAAACCATGGACGGAGTGGAAAACAAATGGATGGAGTGACACAGAGAGATTTAGCAAAAAAAAAAAAGTTTATAAGCTGACGAAAGTTCGATGAAAGGCTCAAATGTGATGTGTTAAGTGGCACCCCACGCCAACTCAAAAAACCAAAGGGAATACAGCTGTTTTGTCATCTGTGGGCCGAACTTGGGGGCCACTAAATTGCTTGACAAGTGTTAGCGGCGCCACTTGCCTCCCAGACAGACACTTCAGGGGAGAAAATGCCACCACTATTTTAAGGAGACAAACACTCTATGCTTTCGCCTCAGTTTATGTCAAACAAATCTCAAGTCATTCTGCTAATGGATGTGAAACCATGACAACGCAACAGCAATCAGCACAAAGTAAGGCCACTTTAGTTTGTTCGGACGACAAGGAAAGTGGCAGATTTCTCAGGAGCATACCGCTCTATGAACACAACAAGCTGGACAAGCATTTTTATGATGCCACAATACAAAAAGGCCCCGCTAAAATAAAAATCCACCTGTCAAATAGAATCCACGCGTCATTCACATGATTTTGACAGTCTGAGCTATATCCGTGAACTTGAATAACTCCTGAATCCACAGATGATGCCTGAAGCTGTTACCCTGGCCATAAATTGGGCAGTGTTTTGGCTCGAGTTTACACTAAAGTAAACAGCTATGCTCAACATTTCTCAGCCGAGCAAATATCACCCATATCCCAGGAAAATCAATCATAACACCATTTACCTCAAATCACAAGCTCTGAGACTGAGACTATAAAACCATTCAGCGTTTCTAAAAGGTATAACTTAGCATCCGAAATGGGCCATGAACATTTTTCTTGCATGCTGCTACATTAAAGTAGTAATATGCTTTCTTTAGAGAGACAGAGATCAAGAGGTAGAGACAGATGCAAAGTCTGTATAGGGGGCATACTGGCCTGTGCTGAGACAGAGGGTCAGTCCATCAAAAATGTGAAAAGAAGCCAAGAGAAGAGAAAGTCAACTGGGGCTTATATATTCCAACCCAGCTCAAACTTGCACGTTCAGTATTCTGTCTGAACTAAACCCAGCTTGAGGGGCATTGACTTTTCCTGAACCACCTGGACCAGAGCCTGAAACAGTAATAAATGCTCTTTTGATAGCACAGAGGTCCGCGTGTTTGATTTGGTTTTTGATTCAGAAAGATATAGCTACATGAAAGGTGGCGAGGCGTTTTGCATTATTAATTCCCTGACAGGTAAAAATCATCGTGATTGTTGTCAAAAGCTCCTGTTATAATTTGCGGTGAATAAAGAGTACCTTCCACAACAAAGCAATTAACCCAACAGTTGCCAACTATAATCTACTGTGCCGGCTTATGCAAAAACTAGTCTAGTAAAAAGAATTTGCTACGGCTCATTGCCTGCCCTTCGTACAACCACTGTCCCTGCAGACAACAACACAGCTGAATATTTTATTATGAGATTCTAGAGCTGCACATTTGTACATGCTATTCGGTCTAACGCACTGTTTCTATGCATATAAGATAAATAAAAATGAGTAGGAAGGGAGTGAAGTGGAGGAGAGAATGCAGTGAGAAGAAAGGATGCGGAGCAAGAGGGAAGGAGTACAATAAGAGAATAAAATGCAAGAGATGGGTTGAGGAGAACTGATAGGGTAACCTTGTATGTCCTTCATATGAAAAGGGACAAATTCATCAAGACAAATACCCAGCAATGCAGGCACTGTGTCCGGGTTACCTAACAACAGTTGCCACAATTGAATTTGAGACCGCACCTATCAGTTCCCTTACGTGTTTCCTCACTAAACTTATCTGAGAGCGTTTTCACACTTTGTTCGTTTCAGTCTGTCAAGTGCACTCAGACCGATAAACCAGCATTTCTGCACATATGTGAACGTTCCAAACCAACTCAGACTACCTCAGAAGACGTTCTGACTATGGTTCGTTTCGACTTCACTTTGAGGTCCTTTTCCATTTGAGATGGTTTTATGATCTGACTTAACTGTCTATGTATTTTCAGCAACACACGAGGTTAAACAGCACGATCATCTTAAGAGCTACACCAACTTATAGGCAAATAAGCACTCTGATCAACTTACCACTGTGCAGTCAAAATACTGCTGACACTTCCAACTCTGTGTGTCCAGTTTTTATTTAGTTCATAATGGTGCATGCTAATGATTTTGCATTTTGTGTATATTTAGTGGATGGTAGAAGGCAGATTAACACCTCTCTTTCTTCTTTAATTAAAAAAAAAGTAGCTGTGCTTTTATGTTTCAAGATACTACTTTGTTGGTTAAGTCATCTGTGTTATTCAGTTATCTGTATAACACTCCTACCCTGTTGCACGTCTTTACTTCTGCTGCAATCCTCTTTTTACTTGTCTTTTACGTGTCTTGAATATGAAGCACTTTTTAAACTTTAAGAGAAGTGTTTAACAAATGTGGTAGTTCATATGCTATTTGAAAATGTTAGTATATACACTGCAGGGAGCAACACAGTGGTCACTGAAGGGTGAACCTGCTGCCAATTCCACAATGGTAAGCTGGTTCCGAGAGCCTCTTTTCCAAAAGGTCAGTGTCTTCCTTTACGATGGCGGTCTCGTTTTCCAAAGCACAAAAAGACAACATGTCCAAATCACGTTCAAAGCAAAGGTGAACCGGGGACAAGAAAGGCCAAATGTTCAAAACCGCAAGGTGACATGCAAATGTGCTGAGGATTCTTTCTCCTGGATGATGAAATAAATATGAAGCAATATTCATTCTTGACAGCTGTTTCATTAATGAAACATCTGATAGCCCATCAACAAAAAATCTTGGTAGGCTGAAAGGATTTTTGGATGTTTAATTCACTTTCTTCCCCTCTTCCATCATCCCATTTACTGCCAGCCAAAGTAAAAATGAGTCAAAAATTGTTCTGTTGTTATTCTTTTTGGCATTTTTCATTTAATGTTTTTATTTCATTTCAAGTGATTCTTTATGTCACCGTGACTTGAATGCGCAGAATAACCAAAAAATGTTACCTACACAGAAAGTTGGCCAATGGATTTGCAAAGCCACTGCACTTCTTGAAAATGAGACACTGCTTAAATAAAGGATGAGAAATGCAAACTGAGAGCAGAGCGACACAGAATGGCTTTTGGCCATTCTTCTTCTTCTTACAGCATACAAACTGTACACACATACTAGGAGCCACAGTGGGATCTGATAAATATTCAGCATAGAAAAATCTGTATTCATATTCAAATATAAATAAGGCCAGCACAGCCACAAAAAAGACACAATACTGGCATAAGAAGTTCATTAGCTTGCTATACAGTGCAACTGGTTTAGTGTAAGGTAATGTGTATTTTGAGTTGGGCTCACTGTGCTTAATATTTTTATTATCTTGCAATTTATTAGTGTTGACACTTAGAGGGGTCCTGTGAATGAGGTACAACACCTTGAGGGAGGGGGGCTAAAAAAAATTCTGTTGGAAATCATAGGTAATTACTAAGTATTCACACTCAAACATCACACAGGTATTCCCAATACGCTCTTCTCACAATCACAGAATCTTGTTCTTTGTAGCCATCTCTGAAAGTGATTATTGATGCGTGGCCGTCTTTGCGCTGCTCAAAGCTGCCTAATAACTAAGTCCATCTCCAGCGTGGCCAACAGGGAAATCTAACTGGTTGGAGAGGCTATATGCAAGACTAATTGGCCATTACAGACCAAAATCAGCTTTCGAAGCCAATCAGAGGAAGCTAATACATTTTCCCTCTGACACACAGGCCTTCCGGTTCGTGTTGTTGTTTTCTCCCCCTAACCTTCTGCTTCTTGATGATGAGCATTGACTGTTTACAGATGGTGATCCGGGTAAGCTATTACTGGCCATTTTCATGCCAGACTGTAGACTAAACAAGGCCACATCTGGCTTAGGAAGAGACAGTGGTAACAGAAAAGGCTGAAAGAGGAGAGTGAGATGAAATATGTAAGACACCAACAGATAAACACACTCTTACCCAGGCAGTCACTGGTCTGCCACTCAAGACACTGGCCATAGGGAAAGGAGATGACATAGGCGGTGGAGTCGACACAGCGCTGGGCACTGCCACACCACATACACTCCATGGCTTGGCTGGTACAGTTGGCACAGTTGGTGTGCAGCGAGCAAGGCTTCTTACAGGAGGGACGCGCG
>OMLB01028314.1:77304-109988 GCA_900302555.1 Myripristis jacobus | reverse complement strand
TTGATTTGGATTTCCTAGAGAGGAGAGAGGAGGAGAAGCGAGAGCATATTCAACATCTGGCAGCAATTTGGGTTCATCAAAATATGCATAGATAATGTATATACAGTACACACACGTACATATTAATATGCCTCTTGATATTAGAACAGACACGGAATTACAAGATTTTTCAGAGCCAAAATCTCCTTACATGTCAAATGTGAAGTTTAAAAAAAAAAAAAAAATGTTTGTCACACTGCACACTAACTTTATATGGGCTTAGTTGTTCTGGCAGGGCTGCCTCACACTGCCTTTTCTCTCCCCTATCTGTGGCGTCTGCTCTGCCTCCCATTGTATGCAATGCCTTCTGTACTGTCTTTTATGTAATAACAGTAGAATAAATAACATATATAATTATGAATAATGCCACTGTATAATGCCTGCTTAACCCTCCTGTTATGTTCACATTTTTGAACATCTTTTATGTTTGGGGTCAATTTGACCCCTGCTGTTTAAACTTCCACAAAATTATTACAACTAAAATTGTTATCAAAGTCTATGTGTCAGGTACTTTATGTTTCTTTGTTGATGACCTAAATAGCCATAAAATCTCACTGATTGATCTGAAATTGGAAAGAAATATAAATTTTTGGTGTTTTAATGGCTTTATATTATTTCTAAGTACAGATTTTTGTTATTTATAACCAATGCGTTACAAAGTGTGAACAGGACATTGAAAACATATCATCATGTCAATTTCATCTTTACCCGGTAGTGCCCATTACATTAGGAACACTCATTAAATATGAAGCAAAAAAAATGATGTTAATCATTCATTTAGAGACGTTAAACATTGGCTGGGGTCAAATTGACCCCAAACATAATAGGAGGGTTAAGCACAAAAGGTGCAGTGCCTTTAGCCCATGTCATAATGTAACCAGGGAAACTCCTGTAGCCAAGCTGATTTAAACTGCCTTGCAGGTACGGTAGCCATGGGCACGGGAGACTCAGTTAGCTGCACTTATCTGTCATCTGGCAATGACTGTGTACTGACCGAGTCTGTTCGGGAATTTGGATACCCTAATATCAAGATATGACATTAATGTTCCTGGTTTTAAAGGCTCAGTTTGAGTTTTCTGAACTGATTAGACTGTTCTAGTTATTCTGTTGTTTGCTCCTACCTGCTTGGTCATCCACATTACTAATGACAGTAAATTGCTTTTGCGTAAAAATCATATGAAAACACTGACAGTCATCCTTACAATATTGTTATAATACTGTCAAAAATATTCTGGTATCAGATTTTGTCCATATTGCCCGGCCCTAAGGTAAGCATCCACGTGTGCATGCATGTGTGTGGGTTTGCGTGTGTGTGTCTGTCTCTCTCTTACCAGCAGCTTTTTCACAGATGAGGCCGTGGGCGGTGGCCGTGCAGGGATTGGCCCTGAGGCCTGACACCTGCGGCTCCTCCAGGTAGGCGCAGAAGCCGGAGTCACTGGGCTCGCCTGGCAGCCAGCGCAGGCTGCTGTTTGTGAAAGGAGTCATGTCCTCCCAACCCCAGTATGACACGTTGATCTTCCTCAGACCCACCCAGGGAGAAAGTTGCTATGGGGACAAAGGCAACAGGAAGTCAAGAAGTGAAACAGAGACTGTCCCTAAAAGACACTGCGCACTGAGATTAAAAAAAATGGTTCCCGTTCCCCAACACTGCAAATTCAGTGTACTCGTCTTTCTGTACAGTATATGAGCTTAAAAATGCCTATTAAAGTCCTAAAAGAAAAAAACAACAAGCATGGAAGTAAGTGCAGACAGTTTTAGACAGCTTTTTCCAAACTCAACACTCATTAGTGCCAAAACAATGAGCTGTCGGGCACTGGTACACCCAGAAGTATAAACATCTCTCCCCCTTCTGCTTCAGGATGCCATGCAACAACTGAGTCACTGCTTCATTCATAGCTGTGGACAGTGAGCACCATCAAAACTAAATCCATAAATATGATCAATAACATGTCTTCAGTCTGCATAAGCATGAAATGTTATGGCACAGAAATGTTTGGAATAGACAGGTAACGCCTGGCCCAATACAACACTTAACTCCGGCTTGGCTTATTATACAGAAACCAAAATCATCAGCATATGCTGCAGTTTTCTTTCTCAATGCAAGGAGGATATGCTGACTCACAAACTTTCTGCCAAGCCATAAGACTATGGACAAGTGCATTAAGTGCATTAAACCTGTGTGTGACATTAGCTCAAATAAACTTGGTGAGAGAGGAAACATGTTTGACCAAAGCCTGCATGAAAAGAAATCCATGAAAGATGTAGCAGACTAAATTACGATTTTCTATTAATATTATTAATAATTTTTAACATTTTGGTACAGTCTCATAATTGGAGTTATTCTTGATTTTGTAATATATGGTTTCACCACACTTTTAGGCAACAGCAGATGCAGACATAAATGTCATGATGCTGGGCAGGCATGTGGATTTGGTGTTACAGATTATGTGCTGTCAAACTGCTCACTTAAACATGCATTAGAAAACTGAAAACTGTGCTGTATGCAGAATATGAATACTGGTATATAGACGCATATGTTTTTCATTTAAAAAACTACACTTAGCAGTCAGTTTATTTGATTCTTCGCCTGGTTCATAGTTCCTACAGACAGTGAGTCATGTGGCCCTAGTTTTGCTTATATGGCAGACAATGTGCATAGTAGAATTTCATTGACTCTTTGGCAAAATGTTACATTGGTAAAACAACTCAATCAAAGCAGAGCAAAGCTTGTCTAGCATGGCAGTGTCTATTGTAAACCACAAATAATCGAAAAGAAGCCGAACACAGTCTGTGGCATTCCTTGGAGGAAAGCAGCGTGATGAAAGCTGTTTGAATGCCAAGAATTGAACAAACTAAAAGGAGAAAACAAAAACAGAGGAGTACAAAAGTGATGTGCAGCAAGCCATCTCAGAATGCATAAATCATTTTTGTTATGGATTTATGTTTGCCACACACCATCACCTGGCTTCACAGAGTTGAAAAAATGTTTGGTTTAGAGCCCACTTATCAGCTCCATGAGTTTGACCGACTAAACACAAAACATACAGCCAACTAAAATGTATATTCAGTAACAAAAGACTTTTTATTTACCTTGTCTTGCTGCTGGAGCTTTTTCAGCTCTTCCAGCACGTAGTCGACTTGTTTGGTGGTGGTGAGTGAGGCGATGTTGCCGTTGAGGTTCTTGCAGTAGTGCTGGGCGTTGTCGTAGCTCTCACGGCTGGAGTTGATCCGCAGGCAGGCCTCCCCCACCTGGCTCCAGCCCTCATTGCACTGCTGGGCTGTGGGAGAAAACGGCACCCACCAAACTCCACGTTAAACAGTCTGAATGGATGACACTGGGGCCAAGAGGCAAAATGTGACAGTAAAAATACACTTTCATTTTGGTCCAGTGTTTGTATAAACGAACACATCAACAAGCCTTCAAAATATGCTTCATCAACCCCATCGTATCACAAGTCCTTGTACATATAACTGTGTTTTTTGTTTTGTAAGCGTGATAAGCATTGTCTAAGAAACTACTGCTTGAGACTTGGGAACGTCTTGGCCTGTTGATGGCACTGCGGTTGGACAATTTGTTTAGTTTTGTGGATACTGGATATTAACGTAACTAGAACGGCCAGAGCGCATCCTGAGCAATGTTTAGCTGTCTCCACTAGAAGGCTCCACTGTGTTATCGGTAACCAGCATGAGACATTCAAGTGTCTGGGCCTTACACTCTGGTGTTTGTAAATCAGAAAATGCATTATTCCCCAAAGGTTCATTAAATTTGACCCAATGGAGACAATGGGTGTGAAGCTTAAGGCCCTGTTGGCCTGATGGTGGGCCAATCAGATTTATTTTCAAAATGCTGGACCCCAGCGTTAAAATCCAACATTCCCTCAAGTTTTGTCCAAAACAGGCCAGTAGAGGCTCACAAATCATGTGTGACAGACAGACAGAGACAGATAGACTGAGCCCAATCCACGGCGCCTCCCCAGATGTTCAATCACGGCGAAACAAAAAACAGTCAGAGTGGGCGCACCACGCTCTAATCTGGGAGGGAGCCCAGCTACAAGTATGCAACGCAGACGTGAAAGCAAAACGCAAGGAACCCACATTCCTTTTAAAAATGGAGCAATCAAAGATTTAGGACCGTGTGTGTGGATGCTTGTGTGCAGGGGTGTGCATGTGTGTGTGTCTGTGTGTGTTGTGCAGAAAGCCCCTTTCAGCTATCCGAAATACATTACACACAGATCTGATACGCGGCTGCCAAGGCTTCAACAAGCTCTTGGAGGTCAAAGCTTCATGAACTGAGAATTATGGATCAAACGTCAGCATTTCTTCAGATTCAGCCGGCATCAACACTGGGGGCTGTGTGTGTGTGTGTCTGTGTGTTGGGTGGGGGTGGTGGTGAGAGGTAAACCAAGTACACTGCCAGACCTGATAAACAACACTGGGATGAGATCTTGTACGAGCATCGCTGCAAATACCAGATGCAGGTGTATTTTTGTTAAAAAAACAAACAAACAAAAAAGCGTATTTACCAGGTGTATTTTTAACATGTTTAGAACAAAATTTGCTGGATAAGACATGCAGCAGACTGAGAAAAAACAATCTCCTGATAAATCTTTTTAAAATACTTTTCAGTTCAGTCTGAAAACCATAAACAGTGTCCCTTTCAGTTGTAGTGAAATTACTGAAAGGCTTTAATTATGTTCCAATTTATGAAGTGCGAACGCCTACCAGATCCTGAAAGTAAAAATCAATGAATATCTGTTTAAAGATTCACTCTGGGACTGAATGTCACAGGAGTCATTCATTACACTGAACACTGCAGCAACTCTCAAGCTGAGCGATTGTTTTGCTTTATTAAATGCTCAATCTCGTCAATTTTAATCCATGACATCGACGATAAGGATCATTTACATTCAAACTCTTGTTTCATCGCCCATCTCCAGACTTAAGACTGGACCATGTGAAACAACAGAAACCTTGCTCATGTATGTGGGGGAACAATGACTGAATCCAAAGTCATGAATAAGATGCATTTGAGCGTGTGTGTGTGTGTGTGTTTGTGTGTGTGGGCTATGCGTTCCAGTGTGCCTGCGTGTCCACCTTCTGTCTTACCAGGCAATGCGTGGCACTCGGACTGATTCTGGTCCCACTGACAGTTGGGATTCAGCGAGCAGCTCTTGCAGTTAGCGAGCTTGCTGCACACCTGCTCGTTCCGTACTGGACACAAAGTGAAGTTCCTCACATTCTGCGATGGGGAAGGACAGAAAAAAAGAGAAATGGACAACTTAAAACAAAAAACAAAAAAATCAACTGGAAAATCATCAAGACTAATCAGGAAATCTGAGACCAATCCTGTATTTCTTAATCAGGCAATGGCTATCACTGACATGCCTCTGGATCTGTAGGAGGGCTTGGCAATATGGACAAATACAAATGCTACAACATCTGTGACCAAATGCCTAGATATCAATACTGGGACAATATTCTAGGGATGATCGCTGCTTTTGAAAGATATTTGTACACAAGACATTTGTGATTACCAGTCATTGGTAATGTGGATATGATGACCAAGCAGGTACAGAGAACAATAGATCAGCTAGAACAGTCTACTAAATTCAGAAAATTTCATCCCTTTACTGATATTCAGGACCAGGAAAGCACATATACCATATCCTGATATCATAGTATCTAAAATCCCAGTTTCCTATCTTGGATAGATATATATATCACCCAGCCCTACTCTGTTGTGTGGAACTGCTCAGGGAACCTGGGGAATTCATGGATTTGTTTATGACCACATCCCCCTGTAAAGCACAGAGCCGATGGCACTGCAAAGCAGTGTATCACACGACAATGTGGGACATGCTGTGAAGACAGCGTGTGTTCTTCCTGAAAAGAGACACCACATATTTCTGTAAAATCTGAGAGATGATTTGATATCAACAGTGATGCACCTCCATCCCCTGGCCACAAAATCCTAATCTACCAGTGTATGTGTGTGTACATATATATATCTGTGTGTGTGTGTGTGTGTGTGTGTGTGTGTGTGTGTGTGTGTGTGTGTGTGTGTGTGTGTTTGAAGAGTAGAAGTGCTCTAGTGCCCTCAGCTGGAGGACTCACAGAGGTACAGTTGCTGGAGGCAGAGATGCACTTCTTGTCGTCGCACCACTGGCACCCGTTGGTGTTGGCCGTGCAGCTGGCACAGTCTGAGAAGCGGTAGCACCGCTCGTCCACAGTTACTATGAAAGAGATGGGTGGGGACACATCAGTTAAAGTGTGGTGGTTGGTATATTTATTGGAACAAAGGCTTCATATAAATCGTACTTTTAAAAGTTCAGTACAAGTGGTCACATATACAAGTGCTGTGTATAAATTATGTGCATTAGGGCACAGATTCTTGCAGTATAGCTTCCACTAAGAGGAAGTAACTTCTTTGCAATTCTCAGTTTGCACTATAACTTAAGTGAGCAAACAATGTTCTTTGGTAGGAAGGTATTTTTTCTACTAGCCAGAATCTCAGAAAAATACATCCTGCAGGCATAATAAGGAACTCATTGTCCAAAACTGCTGCACCTCTTAATGCTAAATTACACTGACAGTCATGGTGAATAATTAATAGACTAAATTCCATGTGTTGCTGTTGATGTTAGAGTAGTGTGGAGCAGAATGTGAAAATAGCTGCTGAAAACGTTATGTATAAAAACAGTCATCTTTTGGCAAAGTTGGAAGCGCAAAAATCAAATCCTAAAGAAATCCAAACTTTTGTTGAGCAGGGAGGGCTCATCAAGTCCAATACCAGCTTTGTTGCTATTTCAGTAAAGAAAAAAATCCTTGGAGAATCTGTCCTATTGACTGTCCTTTTCCAAAAATACAGTCCTAGTTCTTTTTCTCACTCTCACCAGCTTTTGCAGGACAGAAGGGGGCCGGTGTGAGGCTGCCATTTGCCATGCTGGGCTCCCAAGGGAGACAACGACCCCTGCTCCAGATGCAGCGGACCCCGAGCCCCGCCTTCACACACCCCTCCTCTGTCAAGAAGGCCTGGCACATAGGGGGTCTATAGACCAGCACATCGTTCAGCAGCACGCTGGAGAAGCCTCCAAACACATACATGGACCTGGCAGACAGAGCATGGAAGGGCAGAAGGGAAACATTTAGCAGCAAAATGGAAATAGGTTTGATAGCTCTATTATGTTATCACTAATAGCTCTGAAAGAATGATGTGCATGCTCTCTGGTCCAATGTGGAATAATATATCCTTGTTAAAAGTTGCTAAAATGGCATACATTTTCAAAAATCACTCTGCAAAATGAAGTAATACATTAACTCGGGGGCAAGTGAGGTAATGCAGAAGCCTTGACTGAAAATCAGCCAGTAAAGTTAAACAATTATCATTATTATACACTAAATTATTATATACTAAAACTAAAACTACAGTGTGACTACATCCTAATTGCCTTTAAATGGTTACCAGTATTTGTAATTCCAGTATTTTCAAGCAGGGGCTAATAGAGCCATCTAGCCCTGCTCATAAAGTGCTCTGAATCAGGGATACAACAATGCTGAGACTATTACCACATATGAGAAACTCTGCAAAAAAAATTGATTACCAATAGCTATGTACAATCAAATTGATCAGTAATCAAAGCAAAGTGACTTGGATTTCTGGCTTTTTCATATTAGGTTCAAGTCTTTTTTTTCCCAATAGTGAAAATAAAATGACAAAGTTTTTATACAGTTATGCACCAAACTAATAGTGTAAAGTTGAATTATTCATTTCCTATGCATTTTCATATTCAAAAAAAGAAAAAAGAAAAAAAAAGACTGGGTATCAGGGGTGAACAACATGTTAAAACAAGCTCCTTTACAGTCAGAAATTATGAAAAGCTTATTATCTGTGACTGTAGGGTACATTCTTCAAAAATAGCGTTTATGGCGTCTTTTCAGAGGTTAACTTGCAACTGGTTACAAAGGGCATGGATTACATTTCATTCAGGACCAAAAAGCCTCCACTGTCATCTCAAATGGGGAAAATGTCCTAGTCTAAAAAACTGACACCTGACCCCAGATTTAGGCTTCAAAGCTGACTCCGCTGTGGAAGCATCTGTCTGACATGTCTTAGTGCAGATTACACAGACTCACCCGTTGCTGACCACAGCAGAGTGACCAAAGCGGTTGACATCCCTGTGCAGGTCGGGCTTGGGCAGGAGCCTCCACTCATCACAGGCTTGGAACAACAAGGGGATGGTATTTAGTGGGATATCTGAATTATCTGTATGCTTGAATGTTTTTAGCGTGTTAAATACTTTCATGTGCATATGAAGTCTACTGTCTAGATGTACATCTGGCTGTGTTAAGCTTGTTTAACTTTATACAGTCCTTTTCATATCTCACAGTCACTGTGTAAATATTGGCTTTGTTGATAATAAAGTCACAAATTCTGAAGTTATACTGAAAGATTAGAGGGAGGAAAAGCAAACCATTAAATGATAAGGTTATCAACTGTTTATATATAAGAACACAGAAAACTCTTCAGTTCAATCATAGCCCTTTAAATCTACAAGTCCAGCCTCTATGATGAAGACATATCATTGTTTTACCAAGGCAACTACAAAGTGGTAACAGCTAAATACTAGATGGCATGTTTTCAGAACAGCGTAAATGTTTAAATAGGGTACTGGAGAGTTCACCATTCGTCTGACAGCTTCGTATGTCAACCACAATAAAATTAGGCCCTACCAATGTCATAGGCAAGGAAGTCAGCAGAGAAGCACTTGGCCCCGTTGCTAAGCGACGTGTCGTTGTGTGTGTTGCCACCAAAGACGAGCAGGGTGCCGCTGAGGAGGACAGCCGAGTGCAAGTATCGGGGGAAACCGCTCTCTCTCAGGATGAACCTGGGGCACACGCATACCAAGTGTGTCAAGCCATTAACAAGAAAAGCAAGTGACACGCATCTTTCAATCAAATGTACCCATCACATGTTTGCTCACCACGTCCGCGTGTTGACCTCATAGCGGTAGAGGTCGTCCACCAGGCCGTATTTGTTGGCTGGCAGTGCCTTGTAGCCCCCGTGGACGTACACGCTGCCACTGGCGCTATCGTAGGTGCTGCTGTGGCCGTAACCGCCCTGGGGGACGGCACCTTTGGTCTCAGGAACCAACCATGTGTTGGACTCTGACAAGAGAATGAACACACACGGCTTTTTACAGAGCAGAACAATATCATCCATATTGAATGAAAGCAACATTTTCATTGTCATCACTTAGAGAATTATTTTACCCACATAATGGAAATTGAAGCCTGCACCAGGTAACACTGCTGTGTAATAATAGGAACAGTGTCCAAGTCTACCTCATTTATTTATTAAGTGTGTCCTCAACAGCAGCGGGAGAGTGCTATGTCCAGAGAGAGCTGGACTTAGTTACATGTTTTCCTTCTCTTTTACCTTTGGTATACTTTGTATAAAACAATCACTCACTGCACAGGAAAATATGAGTGTGCAGTTTCCTAATGGCACTGTACAAGATTTCTGCCACTGGATCTCTGCATGTTTTCTGGACGCCAAAGTTCATTTTTTCTAATAAGTTATCTCTTGCTACAATAATGGGCCAATGTGCCAACTGCAACATGGAACTCCATTCAGTTTTAACTATTTGTTTTAATTATTATGATTATTATTTTAATAATGGCAAAAAACATAAACAAAGAAAAAAAATAATGTAATCCTGCCAATTGAAGCTGCCTGAAAATGGCTGTTTTTACTTTACAACACTGGGTGGCAGTGTTGCACATAGAAAGATTGCACTGGCAGAACTTCTTCTGTTGTAGAGTGTTTTTTTCTCTTTGTACTCAAGCCAGCTCTTCTTGACATTTGTACGAGGGCTTCACTTTCCCTCTATCTCCAAAAATCAGCTCAAGGGATAAATTTGATATTGTTCTGCTCGCCTGACTGTGGACATGATATGACATGAGTGTGAATGCATGGCACGTCTAAATATTCTGATTTTTCTCATTCAACATGTTTCAAGCAGCCTTTTGAGATTTGTTTAGTGTGCATAAACAGATGAGAGGCAACTAAGCATGCTCATGTGATGTGCTAAAAAATAGTTCATCCAAAAAAGGTAAAGATGATCCAGGACCAACATGGGACCTCGCAGGTGGGTTTCATGAGGGAAATGAGGACCACCAGATGAAGACCTCCTGTGTTTGGTCGAAATATGCTGGCATTTCTTACACAATAAGAAATAAAGGCTTGTAATATATGTTCCTTCTTGTATTTTTTGGACTGTCTTACCTTTTCTGGGTTATTTATCTGACATGTTCATATCGTGATGATGGTGAAAAAACCATGTATCAGTCAGCACTAGTGTCTAGGTGTCTATTTTAAGTGCTCCAAAAGCTGTGACTCACTCAGGTTGTACTCCTGCACATTGCTGACGTAGCTATAGATGGGGGAGTAGCCAAAGATCACCACCATGATGGCCTCGCCGCTGTCCAGCAGGGCGCAGTGGGCTGAGTGACCTTCCACGGCATAGATCTGGGCCTGAGCCGGTGGGCCGACCACGGGGCTTCTCCATTGCCATGTCCGACTGGGCACGTTGAACACCCACAGCTCGTCCGTCACATTCCCCGAGCCGGCTTCGAGCTTCCCGCCAAACATATAGATGTCATCCTGTGTAGAGGAGGAGGGATTCAGCTCGGTATGTTCGCAATGTGGCCACTTGAAAAAGTCGATTCACGGCACAATAAAACAGGTACTAGAAATGTCAAAACATAATTAAACATGACATCTCTTTCAAATAAAACAAAAGATCACAGGTCCAAATCATATGAATGGATTTCTGCTTAATACAGGTAAATGTAACTTTTTGTCTTGTCTTAAACTGGCTGTGACAGCACAGCTCAGAGCAATTATAATTCCGTCCGCTTGCCAAAATCTAACAGGAAGTGGCATTCTCAACAGTGTGAGCACAGAGCCACAGGCCAACTGGCTTTTCATCACCTTCACAAAAGGGAAATGCTTCAGAATTTCAATAAACTGTCTTTTTCTTACATTGGGGGAGATGTGCGCCTAAGAAAAATTTTTAAAAAAATACTTTGTGCAGGAGAATATGCTAAGATGGTTTTCCTTTTTGCTCCCCAAAGGTAAACAGACTTGTTTCAACGGCATTTCCTTTCAAAAGCACTGTTGTGGTTTCCTACATCCTTGATGTACTCACAGAGGCCGGGCTGTATGTGCATCTGTTTACCTGGTAGGCAGCGAGTGAGTGCCCGTATCTTGGCAGAGGGCCACTATTGATAGGTACTGTGTTCCAGATGCCACTCTCCAGGTTGTAGCTGTGGAGCAAAGCAACAACACATTGCAAGTCAACTATACACACATGCACACAAGCCACAACAATGCATACAGAATACAAAACAGTATCTATTACCTGCGCACTTAAGGCGCTGCATACATTTCATTTCCCATCTAATTTAATGCAAGGCGCTACCTGACTTCACACTGATAGATTTTCCCCCCGTGATCAGTTCATTTAATCAAGGCATAAACAGATAGTTGCCTCCTTTTTTCATGCCCTTCCCACAGCTGACACCACTTAAGTCTTTCAGTAAGATAAATCACTTTTCCCAAGCTAGAGAAGGGAAAATGAATGTTTGTACGCTAATGCTATATTGCATTTGATATCAAATGGGCCACACGGTCAAGTCATCACAAGTTAGCAGATTGATACAGCGCACACAGGCTAAATGTAGAGACCAGAATCAGTTTTCCTCTTAAGTCAGAGCAGCTGGTGGTGGATCGAGACACAGGGATGATGGAGAGAGCTGGAGGAAGAATCGTCAATAACACTGAGCCTGGACTCAGGGGAGAGTTTTGGCTTGAAATAAGCACAAGTCCTCTGAGTCGTATAAGGATATTTGGCAATAAAAATCTATAAATTTAGCTTAGTGAATGCACCATCTATGCATCCCACAAAGCAAACCATTCAACCTGAAACCTCTCCTCTTGCCAGTTTCGACAGAGAGGAACAGCTAGTCCTAACGCTGGGTTAAGATTTGCTCAAGGGACTGGCTGAGCTGCTATCAGTCCAAGAAGTTACCAGTTTCTCTGCATGTGCTCCTTTCATTATGCTTGCTTGAATATCTAAGCAACATCACTCCATCCTTGATCTTTAGTGTCAAGTCTATAATCAGGACATACTGCAAAATGTACAAAGCCACTAATTGAGGCTTACTAAAATTATGGAAAAACACAATGTTATATAATAAAAACAGATTATATCTTAACTTAGAGACCACTAATATATCCCCTTGACATTAAGAAGATGCAGCATTTTCTTTCAAGTGGATGTTATGTATTTTTTTTCTGGCCCCACTGAATAACGACTATCATGATGTGCAGCGTATGTACCCCATTAAACCATAGTCAAAGATTTCCAAAGATATAAAGATCAACCCCCTGGGATACATGTCATGCTGAGGCTTACTTGAGAATCATCTGGAAGGAGCTGTAGTTAAAGGTGTATCCGCCCACCACCCACATGACCTTCTCCTGCACCACGGCCTTATGGGACGCCCGGGCAAGTGATGTCCCAAAGGGCTTGACGCTCGGAAGGACCCAGAAGGACTCGGTGGAAGGTACAGTCAAAGAGCAATCCGGGCCTGCAGGAAGATACAGGACAGGAGGCAAAATAAATCCCCTTGGATCTCCTATTTTGAGAAGGAATTCCCCGACTATGCTTTTGAGAATATCTCAGCAGTGTTTGCTTATGTGGTTCTCGCTGGGAAGTGTGAAGCACAAACATACTGCTCTCATAACCAAAACATAAAAGCATGCCCATTAGTTAAGTGAACATGACAGGTTGGGAGGTGTGAAAGTGTTTAGCTGTACATGGATGAGGGCCGTGCTGAAAAAGAGCATGCCTCTGCTAATGATTCTGTCATGTTGCATCGCACGCAAACACTTGGTGCCCTCCAGCTGGAGGCCTGTAATAATGCACTGTCACAGGGCTTATCGGCCTATCACCAATCACCACTTTGACACAACACGACACAGCTGTTCACACTTGTCCACCGACAGATTCCTCACTGCACTTTAATAGTCAACCAAAAAAAACACACCCCTGGGAGGAGCTACAGTGTTCTGTAACCGAGTTGGAGCCGTTCTCTTGTTCTTAATTAGTCATTTAAATGGAGAAAGCACAAATTTTTTACTTCCTTATGTTATTAATTATTTTTTTTACTTCCTTAAAACGATGTGGCGCTCACAGTCCCACAGGCCACACAACCAGATTGGTTAGGTTTTAGATCTCTCCCATTACACATACCGACCAGATGGTGGCTCTATGGAAAGCAACTTTATATTTTGGCCAACAAATGCTGCACCATTTAGCACAGAATCATTTTTCCCTAAGACAACTCATCACATATAATTATTTCCATCGTTGCCATTATGCCATGCAGTTGATCCAAAGACAGTATAGCTTAGTCTGACTTTCAGGATTGTTACTAATTTAACAGACTTTTAAAATTCCAAAGTGTTTAACTGTGACACACATAGATGTCAGCAAAGATGTGCAAACAGAAAGTGAGGCACTGTTTTTGTACAGAGCAACCCCACCTCACATCACCTTTTTGGCTGGCCCTCAAAGTGCCTCAGACCATGTACAGTTGTTTTCTACAGCACCGACATCAAGCCAACCTTGCAGCATCTCTTGGCCTTTTCATTGCTCTTCCAAGGTTGACTCCGTATCTACCAAATATTACGCATGGCAAACTCAAATGCCAACATCACTGGTATTCCAAAAAATGTGATATACATAACTATCTGCATTGTACCTGCATTGTATCTACTCCTAACTCTCAGGCCAGCACAAATAAAACTTACACTGAAGATGCACCAATATGAACGTTTAATCCTACAGCATCCACTGTTGACATGCATAGTTGCAAAAGTGCTCCAAGGTGTGTCAGATCACATCTACCATGCTCTGCAATGCTGCTATGAGGACAAATTACCAGTTTGGCCATTGTAATGTCTGTGTTGGGCTTCTGCCATGGGCTTCTATTCCTAGCAATATATATTTAAAAGACTAACTTACAGTTCCGGTAATATTTTTCAAACCTTAAATTAAAAATGACTTCTGCAGAAATGTATCATTTGTTTGGCAAACAGGGAACAATCTCTAACAAGGCTTGAGCCAGTATTACTCCCCAAGTGAAGTGAATCTGAAAATCTACAACAATCTGACAACACATTCTGAGGGATTTGAATGGTGCCAAGCATCTGTCGGGCAGAGACAGGGCTCACTCCTACCTTGCCAACTGTCGTTGCAGACGCACAGCTTCTCCCCGGTGAGGTCGCAGTAGCCGTGGTCGGGGCTGCCGCAGTTGTTCCTGCAGTACGGGATGTCACAGGCCTCGCCTTTCCAGTACTTGTCACACTCACAGTACACTCGGCTAGCGATGGAGTTCCCCGTGGTGCACTTCCCATGGCCCGAGCAGTTATTGGGACAGGAGTTGATCCTTGACACAAAGAAGTTTTTCAGTCCGACTGAGCATTGTGGCTAAATAGACCAGAAATTCAGCTCTATGTCATGCATCACAAGAAGGTGAGGGTGTGCATGCACATGAGCACCGGGAAGGCTACATCAAGTAGAAGGGACCATTCTGTACCTATCTTAGCCACCGCCCACATATGCCTTAGCAAATCTAACACTGCAGCACAGACAGGATCGTTGGCATGTTCAGATCCACTGAACATC
This sequence comes from Myripristis jacobus, assembly GCA_900302555.1. Classification (NCBI taxonomy): domain Eukaryota; kingdom Metazoa; phylum Chordata; class Actinopteri; order Holocentriformes; family Holocentridae; genus Myripristis; species Myripristis jacobus. Next base: position 95,193 of record OMLB01028314.1, on the reverse strand, counting down.
CTTACTCTCATCCTCATCCTCAAACCATATTAGAAAATGGTGTCAAGGGCAAAAGTGTATTAAAGAGAATGTAATAATAGTTTAAATAAGAAGGATGACTGATGAGTAATACTTAGCATTAGGTGAGGGTAAAGGAAATAAAAATATTAACAGATGCTCATCGAAAATTTATTGCACAATTACCTAACAGATAAACAAAACTGTCCACTAACAGAGTGACTGATTTGGTGTGCACATAAAGGGGACAGCTCAACTGTGAGTAATTTTAGTCCATCCAAAAAGTACTGTTGTTCTGTTTGTTTCCAGGGCAAAAGATGTACTAGATCAATGGAGCTGAACAATAACCCTAAACTTTATGATAAATTAGATGGTCTCATTGAAAACCTGAGCAACATCTTTGAGAAGAGGGGAAGTCATAGGAATAGAACAGTCTGTGCAGGCTACAATGATTAGGCACTTGATTCCTGCTGAGCCACCAGATACTAAAAATATATGTTGTACTGTCAGTGCGAGCAACTCTAGAGCCTGGATACTTACGAGTAAAAAATCTCAAATCCTGTCAGGTTATAGGCAGCATCGCTGAAAAAATGTAGTAGTGCGTAGCCGGAGGTTGTCTCAACCTCAGGAACCGTCTCATTCCCCCTTATTTCTGGCACAATGAGACCACTGCAGAGAAAGAGAGAGAGAGAGAGAGTAATCATTCCCTGATATCCCTCTTTCATAACCCATACCAACTCCCAGCTGGCCAGTCCCTATCTTCTCATCAACATAAACTTGGATGATCTTGTGGCTGCTGAAAGATGCAATGTTATGAACTCTTCTTGGTGTGTGAAAAACTGCTTTCTTTGATTTTGCTGTTGGTCTTGCAAAAAGTGTGAAGAAAATTAAAGGAATCTAGCAGGGTAACATTATGCAAATGGTCATTTTAAAACAAATGTGAAGTGCATGTCATAGAAGAATCTGTTTGGAAATGTTTTCAACAGACAGGATACATGCTGATCTTCTCTCAATAGAAATGTATCCAACTTAAAATGTCAGCATTCTGCAACACCTGAAAGTACACAACCTTTTGTTTTTGACATTGCTGTTCTGACACAGTGCCCTGAAAAAAGATTCTTCATTTGAATAATTCAGTGATTAATTGGTAATTAGCAAAATAATCCAGTCTCTTCCTGTTACTGACCTGAAAACAGCTACCAGAGGGGCATATATCGAGTCACCATCGTAGACGTACATATGGTCCCAACTACACTCTGTGGCAAAGTGGTTAAATCTTAACCTAAGAACTGCATTTGGACTGCAAGAGGAAAGAAGAAACACAAAGGAAAATCAATTAGTCATGAACAAGAATCACTGGTGCCTTCTAGAGATTCAGCAATAATAATTAATTGACAGGTTTTTTTAAATATATGATAACAGGATTACTACACTGAATAAAATGTTAAATACTGTGTTTTGAATTGTATTACATTCGACCCAGGCTGCAAAGCTTAATAACAACACTCAAAGCCTTCTTTTGAAAAGATTCAATACAATGGAATCTAAAAAATAATAATAATAATAATTATGCTCGTGTTATTTTATAATACAAAGTGCTGGGAATGCTTGGTGAATTCAGCGAATGATAACAGAATATATGTAAATTAAACTTTTTTATTCCAAAAAACACTATTCCAACATGATCTCCATGACCCCAAAACAAAAGCCAGCCCTCCATTTCCATCCTGGTGAACAGGCTTTCCAGCAGAGTAACTCTGTCCTCCCCCTGACCTTGGTTGTCATGACAGTTAAAGTGGACTGCAATAACACTAATATTACAGAGATTAGTTAAAGTTGACTTTCACACACAGTCCACAATATCTTTCTCAGAATATTTTTTGATAATAACTTTTAGCCACAGCTCTGGAGGACTGCGAGTGATCTTAACAAGTATAATTCCTGACAGCATTTTTTATAAGGCTAACTGTTCTTCAGCAATGTGATAGGAAAAGTGAAAGAGAATATGAAAGGAGAATATGAAAATCTCACAATCCAGTTTATGGGTTGGATTACACTTTTATGATCTCACAATAAAGCACAATCATTGTTGAAAAAAAAATCCTACCAATAAATTGGTGCTACTGTGCCATACTTAAATGAAGTCGGTATTCAAATGCAGTTCATCGAAAACATTTTGAGAAGCACTGGTCTTATGGTACACAGCGCAGGCAGCAAGAATGTGCTATCTTCATCAGAGAGGCTGATGGCTAAATTAAATTACATTAATCAGTTTACGTGGCATAATTAAATTCAACTGTGCATGCTCAGCCTCAGTCCACAGTACCGAACAATAAAAAGGTAAAACAAACAAAACCAATGCTGCCTTATGTTTCTTGCACAGTTAATACAAAAAGTACTTACTAGCCCTCGATAAGCCAGGTGCACTTTGTTTTGTACTTATAATTGATTGGACCGTCGGTGAGGTATCCTGAGGGTTCTGTCAACCTGAAACACAGAAAAGTCAACATCGTCAGCTTGGTAATATGTACATAAAGCTGGATATGTAGAGTAAAATAAAACATTTCCTTCAGTTCCACTGTTCTTCTATTGTTCCTTCAGACTGTTTATGAATTGCTCTGTAAACATTTGTGTGTCCCATGATTGCCCAACAAAAATTAACAATCAGTTTCTCAACTAATTGAACTCATCAGTTATGCTGTATGTCTTCAATGCAAATGCTATCTAATTCTTCCGTGCTCAAACTAGTCACAGCTCCTACAGAAATCCCTGCCAACATTGTAAAGCACGATGCCAGATCAGCTCCTCAGCAGCGTTTGATCCAGGCCACATGAGTCTATCATGACCCCTTAAAATAGAAAAATGTCCCGAGGGCATTGCTCATTGCAGCAATTTGGCCACCATACAAACCACCGGCGACTGAAACTTCAATATACCTTGCAATGAGCATCACTAACACAGGGCCAAAGGTGCCACACTAGCTGAGTCACTAAGTCAGCTGCTGTGTGTGGGATGAACTGCCTAAACTCACAAGCGAGTTGGCTAGATCACGGTTTTTATTGTGAGGGTTATATAAAAGCATGGACAATAATAAAAGGAATATGCAACAGTGCCAGATAGGCATTTCTGTGGACTAAATATTCTCATGTTCCGGAGTCCAAACCCTCAAGTTGATTAAACTGCAGACCACCATATGAAGTGATTTTGCCCCAGAGACACTGATATGAAGAGATATTTTGATTTGTGAAAGGTATTAAGGTGTCTCAATGTCATGTTTGAACACTGACATGTGAAATGTAAAATGTAAAACGTAAATGTAAAATGTGGTGAAATTAACCATAATGTTGATAAAATCACGCATACATTCATCTGAATTGTAACAACCTCTGGTGAATTAAATTATTGTGAAATTAAACAAATCCTTATTTTCCCAAAGACCCCCTGGGATGACAAACCTGCGCGGCAGAGGGAAATAGCCTCATCTGCATCAAAGACTACATGCAATATTCAAATAGAGGCTGCAGGGGCATCCCACCTGGTTTACTCAAGAGCCTATCTCTAAAGTCATGCATTGCACGGTGTGTGTGAACAAGGAGAATCCAAGAAGCAGCACGATGCCCTTGTTGAATCGGGCGGAGGAATGGAAAACAATGAACACTATGCTGACGAGGCCCATGAACACAATCACTCCATGCTGAGTATGCTAAATAATATCATGGAGCACGGGAACACACAATCTACAGAGGACACCAATGATTCTAATGTTGGCATCAATTGGTGAGTAAGCTGACCAACAGGCAAATCTCCCCTAAACAGACACTCTACATACTTGTATAAGGAAATGAGGCCAGATTGCTGAACCAGGAGCCCTCTATGGTGCAAAAACCATTGCCTCGTGCAGCTTCCATATCCAAAGATATAATGCTCCAACACAGCAGGTGTAGCTAGACCAGCATTCCCCCCAGATTAAGATGAAAGAGGTGCACAGTGTGTAGTGGTTTTATTTTTACTCCACTCAAGAGGCTGTGCACAGGTGCTACAAACGTATGGTAGTGATGTTACAACAAAAACAACATGCAGCTGAAGGCCAGGGCTTCCTCGAGAGCATTGCTTTGCGTGTTTCTGAAAGTTTTGGTGATGCTCATAGATGTTATTCATGTTCTGACTGCACTGTCTTTTAAAAGAAGAACCGAACCAACCCTGGAAACCATCAAAAAAATCAGCACAGAGACATGCTGAGCACGGATGGTCCTCGCTCAGAGAGGTTCACGCAAGAGGCAGGCATTCGTGCATCAGCACAAAGGAGCCAATGTGACAGACTCAAATGCACAGAGAAAAAAAAGATTACCTCTGTGAAGACTGCCCTGATAAAGAACACGTTAAAACCAGAGGGAGGATTCCCAAAACAGGCCACAGTCAGTGCTGGTACTTTCCAAAGTTCACCGCATGTCAAAAGTGGAGCTGGGGAGCTATGGTAACAGTAAGATAGATTTCCTCATCGAGACAAAACTGCTGATAGAGCAGTATGGCTCTGTGTAAAGACAGAGAAGTCAATCGTAAAATTTCAAACTGTCATATATGAGGGAGGCTCTGAGTACTGAAGTTGGCCTCCAGTTCTCTTCTGCTGCTGCATGACACACATGGATGTACACTGCTTGTGAAGAAGCATGGTAAAACAGTGACTACACTATAACCTGGGGGCAGATGATGACCTTGGTCAAATGTGTTTTATGAAATGTTACAGCTCACATACTGTTTGCATACACACTACACACTGCATACACTCACGAGGCTAATACAACACGTTAGTGGTTAGTACTCTGCTTCAACATTGCAGGCCCAATTCAGGAGATAAGATACATGCGCTAGGGAAGAGGAGATAGCATCAGTTAAAATTTGATGTCGCCTGAAGTCTTGTGGTTTAGCCAAATCTGACTTGTTCTATTATTGTTTTAAGTCTTCAGATTAATGAGCCAGAGAGACGTTGCTTTGCCTGCTTCTTATTCATGTGAACATCAGCAAGAGTTCTTTGAGCAGCATCTACTTGGCATCCACCAGTTTTTTGATTTTTGGTACTTGAAATGCCCTAGAAAACATTTATTGTTTAAAGTTTGATCTCTCCATGGCAGCTTGCAGATGGTACCCAAACGTGGTCATTCTTGATGGAAGCAAAAGTAAAACAAGCACACCTTATCTTCAACCGAACACCAAGTAAATTTGATGAAAAGGGGCAGCTTCTATGATGCGGACATGCTTCGGTATATAAAAACTGAAAACTATCATCTGCAACCTTTGTAACACAACTGTCACTGCCGGGGATAGAAACACCAGAAACCTAGTCTACCAGCTGAAGGTCAGACATGAGTAAGAGTACTGCAGGTTTTTATTTTAGTTTTATCAAGAGTTTAGGTGACTGTTTCAAAAATAAAGCATCAAAATACTTCAGTGTGATGCCCTTAAATGAAAACACTGTAGTATTTGCACTGTTGAAACCCCATGCAAAAAAAACAAGCCTCTCCACAGCTTCCTTGCACTTCACATCTTTCAAAAGATATCACCAAGAAAATAGCAGGCCTGGATACGAAAGCTAGGCAGGTTTATGGCAGTAGTGCCGGTGTCCAGGATTAACAACTATGTATGTGGTCTTAATTTAAATTTAGAAAGTGAACTGTCAAATATCTCTGATGAATATTTCAATGTAGGCCTGTGTTATTTCATGAACAGTACTACCATTATAATAGTTTTCATTTATGTGTTTTACAGATTTTTTTTTTCTGTGTGCTGCATAATGTTTGACCTTAATATCACCAGTGCTGCCAGCCAAGAAAGTACTGTAAGTGTGCAGTACTGTATGTGTGTCAGTTTTCTAAGGGTTTCAGTTTACTTGGAGACAAGATTTAACTACCTTTCATTTCTAATGTAAGAATAAAGTTTTCCTGACTTCTTTATACTCTTGACCGTGAACTGCAGTACACTACAAAAGCATGCTGCATTCAACAAGTTTTGAGTCAATGACATCTTTTATCATCATTCTGAGAAAAGAGCTCATACCTCTGAGTTAATTCTCGTGATTCTGATATAATCATCTCATAATTCTGAAAAAATGGTCTAATAAATCTGGAACAATGACTGAGTCAGTCTGAGCGTAGATGACGATTAGTGCTTGCAAGGTTTTTCATGGAAGGCCAACATGACAGTTATTTTATCTAATCCATTTTAATCTGTCGTCGTGGATTGAGACACTGGGTGATACTAGCACCTTTGAGCAATATAGATGGTGCTGTCATTTCTTTGTCAACACTGCATCAGCACCATAGTACTTTTGGGATGTTCAGGTATAAAGTCTGTTCTAGTCAACTTGACATTACATGCATTATTCTAAAATACATATTCAAAAGTCTTCTGTCTTAAAGCTGCATTAAGCTATTTCTGACCACTAGAGGGTCTTGAGAACACAAACTCCATTTTTATACACAGTTAGTCCTGCATGTTTTACTTTTGTTTTAACAAGCAATCTGAAAATGACAGAAGTGGGTTTTTTTGGATGGAAATGCGGGATACATTTCACTCTAACAAGGTTCTTGTTGGATTAACTGGATTATTTGAAAATGTGATGAAGCTGTAAACTGTCAGCTACAAGGTAGGCTGCTGTGAATAAACTTGTTCTGTTGCTGTAATGCTGAATATGACAGCAGCAATGGTGCGATTGATTTGATATTTGGATATGTTTATCTGCAGAATGTAGAGGGAAGAGGGAGAGGGAAGTAGAGGAGCTTATCATAAGACCGATACAGAAATTTAAAAAGCTAAAACCAGGCAATACCAACAGGCTGGCTATAAAATGTATGGTGGAAAGAAGACCCACAATGATGACTCCCATATTGCAGAGTCATTTTACTGCAACAAAATCAGTGTAATATTGCTTAATGTAGCTTTACATGATTATCCTTCAAAACAAAGGGGTGAACGTTTTAACATGTAGAAATACAGATTTAGACAAATGAATTTGCATTTTTGTGTCACAACCAATACATGAGTCCCTAAATCAATACTTTATGCAAATTTAATTATGAAAAATGCCATATTATGGCATTTTAACAATAAAGGCTGCATGTATTACACTGTGCAGCTGGCATACAAAATACTAACTTAATTGGACACTGCACAGAGCATATTTCATTGTTCATTGCCCAAGATATTGTGTATGCCAAAACAATCCTTCCACTTGGATCTCAATATTCCAGCAGTGAGCACATGAAATGCACCTCAACAGGCACACAATTTCATCCCCGATCAAGATCGCAATTTAGATTATAATCTCAGAATAATGTTTTTTCTCAGACTTATGAAAAAAATGACAATAATTTGAAAATAACTTGGCTGGGGTGAAGACGATACATTACTCTCCTACATACATTAAATGATGTCCAGGAAGAACTTTAGGGATGAGAATGCATTTTGTGGTTCAGCACCACTGATCATCCCAAAATGTTCAGTACTGTGTAACTGGAGGATATCACAGATGAAAGTTGCTGTTAATCTCTGTGGTTTCTGACTTTTGAAGAGACAAACATCACTTTGCAAATGAAAGAAACCATTCAAAATGCTTCATATCCTTTGGGGGAGCAAAAAGTACCAAATGTCTTTTGTCTAAAATTCCCAACAGAGAGTTCTTAAAAACATTGTCAACAAAGGTCTAATTACTTCGATAATATTTCACAGAAAGATATTGTTTCATGGCAGGAAACAAGATAGATGTCTTATTTTAATAAGTAGATCTCTCACTAAAACTGTGCTCTCAAATGTCTCTCAATATTGAGACACGCTGCACTCAGTTCCCTGGATTCAACAAAGGATGGCAAAAAGTTGGCAGTCATTCCAAGGTCAATCCCTCCCCACCAAGAGATTCAATCAGCTGGCTTCAGAAAATGTTCCTCTGCTACCTTTTGTCCAACATGTCTTAATTCCGATACCAGAAACAATTTCCAAGCAAGTATTCATCGCATGAACGACCATGGCAGTGTCACAGTGAAAGATGACTTCTTAATGGACATTCATCACTGTCCCATAATCACAAGAAATCAGAGTTGCATTTCTCCCGAGCCGCAAAACAGTCAGTGTGCAGTCACTCTAATGCACAGCTCCATGGAGAATGAGCTGAAAATGATGGAGAGACTGAGTGCCTTGAATAATTTCCTTGGCATAACGATACATTTTCTGGTCTGCGACAGATGATTCCATGATAAAACTTATTTGGATGTCAAATTTGGGACAATGCATGAATCCACAAAATGAGTTTTGGCGAGTTGATTGGGAGGGGACTTATTTCTGCATGACTTGAGCCTTGACTCTGCAGATTCTAGCTTTGGTTTGCAAATGTACTAACATAGATGTATTCAGATGACTCTCATGATGTGAATAAAATATGAATTGAACGGTACTCCCCTTTAAAGGAGCAGATATTTGCCCACTTACCCAGGGTGCAGTTTATCTATCCAGATAGTTTCTGTGTGATCTGATGAGCTTTCCAGTCTACTATAATCTTCCCTGTCTCACAACACCCAAAATCCAGACACCCAGCATAATCCAAAGCCCTCAGGGAAAAAGAGTTTTGCTGGGAACTACTTTCTGCTGAGGAATACCATCTGCCTGAAGTGCCCCATAGTTCACCTGGTAAGAGAGCGTACCACATGTCCTGATCGTAGTGTCCTGGGTTTGAATCCAAGCCCAGGTCCTTTGCTGCATGTCCCCTCTCTCTCTCTCTCCCTCGCCTTTCCTGTTTCTCTCTACTGTGACTATCAAAAACGGAAATGCCAAAAAAATGAAAAAAAGGAAACCGTCTGCCTCTAATTCATAGTCATTGGGGGTGGACAGATACAGTTTGCCGGTGCTCTTTGGCAGGAAATAATTCCAAAAAAAAAAAAAAATCTTCACCCACAAGGTCTGTAGATCATGCCAGGAACCTGTGTCAGTTTTTGGAAACAGCTGTTTTCCAGGTCTGAGGGTTAGAGCTCACAAACAAATACCCAACCAGCCCCAGTATATTGAAGTGCCTGGTGACAGGGAAGGCAGATTGGAAACCTATCCAAATCACGCAGAAACTATCTGGATGGATGGAATGCACTAGGAGTACGCGGGACAATACTGTTTTTGTATTTTGGTGGAAATGTTCCTTTACATGTCCCAAAAGAGTGCCTTAGATGCAAAATTCAAAGTTTCTAACAAGATTATGATTTGAAATACTCCAACAGAGACAGGGAGAATGTGTCACGAGATTGTTTGCAACTAGTAAGAAATGAGGGGAAATGCTGTCACTCTTTTTTTTCTCCTCTTTGGTACAATAAAAAAACTATATGTTTAGAAGCATACAAGGGGTCAGACTCTACTTGAGTTCTCTTTAAGCAGAGTCACTTCAAAGTAATTACAAAAATGTGTATCAATTAATTTATAAGAACAAATAGGCTATCGCATTAATAAAAATCCATATGAACACAATTATAGCCATAATAAGCAATTATATTCAATTGGATACACACTGAGCTGATTAGTGATTAATTATGATTATAAAGACCCACAAGCACACAGTCAAACCTGACAATGGCACATTTGCTTTTATTGCAGCAGCCTTTAATTGAGAGTGCACAAGGACGGCGCAGATATCAGAGGGTGATGATAAATGGCTCATGACACGCTTTAGACTGCAAGGAGTAATTCTCCTGGATTTGTGCAACATACAGAAAGGAGGTGTTGCAGAAACCTAAAAAGTCCCAAGCCATCCCTCCATATGTCCAGGTGATTTTTGCTCTCACCTTCCTAGCCACTGGGGCACTGCATATTTTAGATAGGTGAGCAGACCTTAATAACACAGCCACCCATCAGCCGCACGCTCCCACATGTGGCTGATGGTACCATTAAGCTGTCACCATAATATAAGATTCCTCTACTCTGCAGCAGCACAGACTCATATAAAAAAGACATCCGTGGTATTGCTGGCCTGCCAAGCACTATCAGAGCAATAGAGTGTATGCATGTGTGCAGTAAAACACTGTCTCTTAAAGTCCTCCCCTGCTTATTTAAACTGCAAATAATAGCACTCGTAAACATGCAATTACTCTGTGACGCCAAGATACACCTTGTACATGATTTACCGCTGGCCAGGAGGGAGCCCCTACAGAGTGTGTGTGTGGTGTGCATCTTGACCTTGGTGGCCCTGCAGAAACATGGCACATTGGTAAACCAGTGTCTCGGGGCTAACTAGTTTGTCTCCAGGTGATACAGTTCATGTCCTGACCACATGGATGATGACAGTCCGGACGAAACCTCTGACCCCTCAGGAGTAATCGTTGTCATCGTCACGTGTGCACAGACTGCAGCCGAAAGGCTTTTGGATGTGACTGGACACTGCAGGCCAAAACCTCCTGTCACGAGCAGCATCATTATTTAGCTTAAGGTCAGAGTCAGAGTTTACAGCGTCTGGTTGTGGATGCTGCTTGAATTAAATCAGCGTCAGACTCCACTGATGACTGGACACTTGACAGCACATTCTGTTATTCTCCCAATCCCATTGTCCAAATTGAGTGGCACCTTGTACCCTGTCTCCTACGTGAAGCTAATAAACGGTGCCTATTTCAAGTTGAATGCTTTTAGAATGTAAAATTAAACATTTTTTTTTTAAATATCATCCACGGTGCATGCATTAACATTCACATCAATAGTTTCCTGCCTTTTTTTCTTCCTTCAGTGGCCATGAGTCTGTTGCTTACACTACAGTGTATTTCTTTTTTTCTCTCACTCCTAGCAATATATATGACTTATACCATAATTACATTACTAACTATAGCACCAGCGTCCTATTATGTGCTATAAAGAGACAAGAGTATGCAGGTGTTCAATTGGACTGAACACTACAGTGGTTTATCTCATAAATAACACCCCCACTCTGTCCCAGAAGTTATGGTAATTAGACTATTTCAGAGTTTGAAGTTGTGGTTGTTTGAAGTCCTTTTGCCAATGGTTTCTCAAAATTTCCTTGGTACTATCTATATGTACTCAACCCTTAACTTAGCACACCTATTATAGGAAGCCAGAGTGGCTACCTGTCCTAATCAACATCAGGCCACCAAATCCAGTCTATCACAGATTCAGAGTCAGACCATGCAAACATTCGCCTGTGGATAGTTCCCCATGAACTGCACATCTGCATAATAGCAGCAGCATATTCACTGTCAATAGAGAAGCCTCAGGCTATACACCAGTTTGACACCAGTTTCACAGAGGAGCATTACGGCTCTCTGGTCATAGCATTCATTCATTAGTCTCACTCACACTAACACAGCCTAACAATAGCTTTAACAGCCTGAAGTGACAGCTATAACATCTGCTTTCACTCCCTGTACATCAAAATAAAACCTGCGACAAAATCAGAAAATTTACACTTCACACAAATAGAGAGGCACTGGGAGGGATGCAGATCATTTCATACCTAAATAACCGAGTTGGCATCACACAGGCGAAGTGAGAATTTTTCACCAATCTAACAAATTATGAACAAGCATATATCATTCAAAATATCCCAGACTAAACTTCTGGAATTGCGCTATGCAGTTTTCAACCAGATCATCTCTATCAAGTGGTTAGGGCACAAGATATAAATCCATGGAAACAGCACTGTAACAAACTGTATTACTTGAGAACCAAGCTCAACAGGTCCACTGAGGCTCCTTATTCATTCAAGCCTATTGTTTGGTTATGAGCAACACCCAGCCTACTTACTATAAATACATGAAAATTTTACCAGTAGTGACAAACAAGCCAATTTTTCACGTTTATTGCACCCTATCTCTCAAAAGGCTGCCTGCAAACAGGTCTGCATGCCAGCTGCCAGTGCTCTGCGCAGCCGTTATTGTGATGGAAAACAAACAAAATGTAAAATAAAAAGCATCCAACTTCTGCACTGCTGGATCTAATGTGATCTTATGGCCCACGTGGGATGAGTTAAGAAAATCTGGAGGTGAAATCATGACATGAGAACACTGGAAAAAATAATAATGTAAACCTCACACCGCATGTTGGTTATTTCTTACACAAAATGGGCTATATTCGTTCAGTTACAGTGTATGTCCACTTACTTGAACCTCCCTTGGCAATGCTGGCACTGATCTCCAACCCATCCTCGATCACAGACGCATGATCCATTGATACATTTTCCAGAGAGACAATTCTTGTCGCACGATTTCGCCGGGGAGGCGTGAGTGAAGAGTACAAAGTAAAACAATACATACACCACCAAGTATCTGTTGATACCCCGCAAATAGTTGTGTGTGACTTGCCTGGGTCCAAAAAGAAAGAGTTTTAGCTTACATTTTCCCCCAGGATCCATTTTTTCCAGGTCGAGCAAGCCAAGTCAAAGACCGGGGCCTTTAAGTCTGCTTTGGTAGAAGCCTAGGCTACTCAGGTTGTTTCAATTACCACAAAGATCCCTTCTGGACAAAGTCCTGCATATTCTTTGAGGGTTATGCATACTCAAATTAAGGCTTAACTGAGCCTGCTCTCGTTGCTTTGCAGAAAAATGGCCAAGAAAATGCAATGTGAAATGTTTTTAAAAGCTGCTTGGTTAACCGCATGCATAGATTTGGGAGTGGGAGGAATTCCCTTTACCCTACCTCCTGTTGGAAGAATCTACCAAAACAGCGGACCATCGATTAAAGCCACTGAAGTCACCACCCGAATACTAGAAGTTTACCAGCTCAACTAAATACGCAATGAGTTAGCCGGTCTAGCCTTTTTAAGAGTTTAGCATTTTCTTGGTAATGCAACGTTACTGCATTGATTCAGGACCATTCTCTTCCAAACAGCATTTCAGCAGCCATTTTATCGCGTAAACAATCCTTCAGACTGAGAGAGGGAGATGCACTGTAACATATGATAGTCCGTCCACAAGCCGCTACAATGTAACCAGATCTTGTCCACTGAAGAACAAAGGGGTTGTGGTGTTTGTAGCCCTGGACCCAGTGCGAAGGCTGCCGCAGTCAACATGGATGTGGTGTGATGTGGGGACTGGTAGGCTATTCTTGCCGACTGGGGGGCATGGAGCTCACACTTGAACTGTTGTTGGTCCCACTGGTTTGTTCCCACAGCACTCTACGCACGTTAAAACATAGCTTTACTTTGCGGCATTGTGTCGTGACGCTTCGTTGTATTCCAGTGAGGAGGAAAAAAAACACCGCTTTTGCTCTCTTTACACGGCATGGGCTGGTAGCGATGGGTTTGCTAGCGCAGCGAGCGACACTAGACAGTTCCTCAGGTTGGAGAAAACTAAACACAGCCCGCGCATGCGCAGAGCGAACGCTTTCTATTTAAAGACACAGTGGCAAAAACGCACGGAATTAACCTCTGCGGCACTTAAAAGCTCTCGGGCTGCTTAATTTCAAACCCCAGGGCGGGGAGGTCCCAAACTTTTTTTTTTAATGTCAAGACTCCCAAATAAATATTCATAAGGTCTCGTAGCCAAGGAGGCCCATTTATGACAAGATTTCACTCATAAGAGAATTTTCTGGTAACTGGTCTCCTATAATGTGTCATGGCAAGCCACCAGTATGCAAGTGTTCAGTCAAACCACACGCTGCAGCAGCTCATTTCACAAATAACAGCCCTGTCACCACCACCATCACCCCTGCCCCGTGAGGTTGTGCTGATTAGTGAAATGAGTTGATGTGGTGTTTAGCTGAAATGAAAATTTGCATGTAGTTTATACTCTTTAGCCCTCACTGGCACAAAATTGGACATTGCACTGCAGTAAAGCATTTGAGCAATATAGCCACCCTTAACATGCCCTCATTTGATTAACATGTAGGGAGTAAGACAGTGGTTAAATTAAGGTACACCTCGCAGTTAATGACCCCTCACATGCCCTGCAAAGACTCTATTCCCTGGACCCGCTCTGAAAACTAGTGGCACTGCTCCTTTATTTTTATGGCACAATTCAAAATAGTGCAACAAAGAATGAAAATAACAATCACTGAAAACCAGTAAGATTAACTTTAAACAGTGGGTGCCCAGGATTATAAAAGAGGCAAGTATACTGTGAAAAAAACAAGTAAAAATAAATAAATGGACTGGTCTAGTCACCTCTTGTTTTCAGCTAAGACAGCGGAATGGCCAACAGGGCCCTGAATTTCAATCTGGCACCCAGACCTCACTCTGGATCCATGCCACGGCTTGTCAGATGAGAAAGTAGAACAGGATACTACAGCAGTCGAGGCAGGCTGATATAAATACATGTGTTTCAATGTGGAAGACAGAGCCAATCTAATCAATGCCTTTAGCATGCGTTGACGTACGTGGCTGAGGGGTTTTCTTTAGATCTCAGGGCCAATAACAAAGACCTGATTGATTTCTCATTATAAAGGAACAACTAAACTTGTGATCCTGACACGAGGGGATTGAAAATAATCAAGTCTGCTGTCGCCCTCCGTACAAGCCACTGATAGCAGACTTGAAACTATAGGCTTGTGTTTTGTTAACCATGCTATTACCAGACAGTTCAGAGGATTTTACCTAAAATACCAACTACAAGAGGAAAGTGTAGAATTGTAAAATACATAATATTCAAAGGCATAACTCTGTGAGGTGACTTACAGGTGACAAAGGTTGTTTTTTGTGATTGTATATGTGTATAAGAAATGTGTTGCATGACTGACAAAGCATTCACCAAAGTTTCTCAGATGTCTTGGCCGAGGTGGGAAGGGTCACTGGTTCATTTTGTTTATGGAGGTGATGTTTTATCATCCTTCTTGAGGACCTGATAGATTCCATGAGATTTTAATAACATTATAAATAATAATAATAAAATTTGTGTCAAGGCTGAGAGGTGACAGTGTGTGTTTACTGATGTCTGTTATGATTTCCATGGTTCTGAGGAAGTTTTATTGTGATTGTGCGCTGATGCACCAGCTCTCTCCGAGAAATGGGCTCATCATTGCAGGAGATGAGGCTTATCAGGGTGGCACCAGCTGCTAACCTGAGGAGTTTGACACATAGTCCTTTGGAGGAGTACACAGCTGTGTGGTGCAGCAGCACTGAGGCAGAGGGGATCTGAGATGTGGCACTGTTCGTATCTGTCACAAAGTTGGCAGACGGAGCCAAGCATTTCAGCTAGGTTAGCCTGCAGTGTCTCTGGGCTGATTATGTGAAGCTGAGCTGAAATCCAAAAATAAAAAATGTTGTGTAAGGAGGGGCATTGTGCAGTAGGACAAAGTATAAGGCCATATATTTGTCAGTAGGTGTGTTTATTCTGTTGGCAAACTGAAGAAGGTCAAGCAGGTGTTGGTGGTGGTGCTGAGATAATCTTGAGTTAGACAGTCAAATGTCAGCATCAGAGTGAAGCTGAATGCCAGTGGGTCTGCTGCAATAGAGAATAAAGTTGGAATAGATGTCATATCAACAGATTCTCTATGGAAGGGGATGTTTGATAATATTCCTCTTTGTCACAGCTGTCATTTTGACAAGAGGTAGCAGGTAAACACCAGTGTTACTAATAAGTGATTGGTTCTGTTCCATTTCAGTGTACCTGAGCATTCCCAGTGTTCTAGCATGAACAACGCCAGGACACTGACATTGGACTAAAATGGAGCAGAACCTTAATTACAGTAATTAATGACTCATGTTTACCTTGCTATTTAATGTCGAAATGGCTGCTGTGAAAAAGGCCTGTAGAGACATTTAATCATCACTAATTTTCAAGAAATTGAATGTCAAATGTTCTCATTCTTCATTAAAATAGCTATATCTATATACATTCTGTTGCACATGGATACATGTTAGGCAATCATGCAGTCTGCTTGGAGAGATATACTTGTGCATCCTTTGTCAAAACAGACCCTGAGAAAGGCTTTAAGTGGCTAATGTAACTGGGCAGCATTTTTTATTGATCATGGAAAAGTAAGAGTAGTAGTGGATGAATATGTTTGGACCCAAAGGATTCAGTCATAGTTATAGAGGAGAAGTGCAAGAAGAAAAAATAAAAAGAGAGAGGCAGCAGTAAAAAGTTTCAGAATGTACTCTTCATCCACTGTAAAAAAAAAAAAAAAAAAAAAAAAAGCAGTTTCCTCAGGCTGGCCAAGCGTTTACATCTGTACCAGCAGATGGCAATGTTGTATAGAGACTTGCTCTACTGCCAAAAGCCATGATTTACGTTTCCAATGTTCTGGAGCCAAAGATGGGTCAGTATGGTGTACAGATTCCAGCTCAGCAAAACAGAAACTAAAGAATTATGTACTTCAGCTTCTCAGTACAAGAGTAATTAACCATAGTGGCTACAGTTGTAGCTGTCCAGATTTCACACTCTGACATCCAAGGTCATAAAATGACATTTACCTTTACATTTGTGTGAAGATGATTTGTGTCAGTAATTCATCTGTGTCAAATAATGTGCAACAGAATCACAGTATTCTGGACAAAATGCAATTTATGGTAAACACACAGTAAGCACATCAAAATTACATGGGAAAGGAGGAGAAAAGACATTCAGTGTGACAGTACCAATAACTCAAAGTGAATACACACACATTAATAGTTGATAATGATAAATGATGTAAATGATGCTGTTTTATTTTATTTATTTCTGTATTATAGGGACAAGCACGGGTAAAAAAAAAATGTGCCATGTCATTTGCAATGTCTGATTCACTGTAGATGTATACACTGACAAAATTTAAAAAATAATATTTGAGAATATTATGACATACTATTTCAAGCAGGTAATCAGTAATCTGTAAGGGAATAACCTCACAAATGATCCCCAAATCCTTTCAAGACACACCCTCCTTTTACTTGCCAATATGTATTTGGTGAATCATTTTTAAAAATTCTCAGGGTTCAAGGTGTCACTGTTATGAGGAATAAAAAGTCAAGTCTACATTTCCATAAGACCTCTCAATTTCCACCCCCCCTGTGCACAGTTTACCTCACGGCTATGATTTAAGCTGTCAGAAAAAGTATCAGCTCATTTTCTCTCCCCTCACATGAGTCATTCACACTTTGAAATCTGAAGAGCCCTTGTTTATTTTCTGTAGGGGCTGAAGTGAACCTGATCACGCATGAACTAAAAACAATATTATTGTGCTATGACTTAACTCTCTTCTACTTAAGCCACAGGAGAGCCAGTTAGCGTTTAGTCAGGTGCACCCACTTCAGTGGTGCGGGGAGTTAGCCGCCATCTTTACAAGGTGTAATGTTTCTAAAGCCAGTGCCCTCTGCATTCTTGCTGTAGATGTTCTTACAACAACAGGGTGGCACCTAAGAGTGTGCAGCAGACTCTGTGGACTGGATTCTCGCTCCCGTATGTTACAGTAGGATGAGGCATGCACCATATGGTTTAGGAGGATTGGACGAAAAGAGCAAAGAAAATGATAGGTCACTTTTCAAGGAGTTGGTGGTGCGTTGTGTGTCTGTGTATGTGCATGTATTCATTTGTCTGTGTATGTGTGCGCTAACATGGGAGAGGCCCCCGAATCAAAGAGGGCCCAGTGCTAATTTGGAGTTGAGTCAGTGACCTTTGTCCTCTGATTCACAGCTGAGGAATGCTCTTTGTGCTCCAATCAGCAGCAGCCCAGAGGAGACGAGCCCAGTGGCACAGTGGTACCTTTGACTGAAAAAAATGTATTATAGTAAACCTTAAGTGCCTGTTTGTCCTACTTCTGTCTCTTTAACATTTTTTGCTTCCTTATGGCACTGCGATGTGCAAGTACCACACACACACACACACACATGTACAGTGGTATAACATGAATCATACAATTCAGAATTGAAAGACCTGAAACCACCCAGACAGCCAGGGGCTTCCGAAAGCTGCCTGCACAAAAGGAATTCCCCTGCTGGATTAAAAAGACAGGT
>OMLB01028314.1:48687-73898 GCA_900302555.1 Myripristis jacobus | reverse complement strand
AGAGCGCTGTTGCTCCGCCAAACTCTGCCTGACTGTCCAAACTTGCAAGTGTATTGTTGAAAACAGGAGCGCCGTGTTCCGCAAAACTTGCCGTTCCATCACCAAGAAACCAGTCGGCAAACTTTGGGATTTTTTTTTCATTGTCACAGAGGGGGACAGCGAGGGTTAAGGTGAAGCTGGTGGTTGTGTCCGTGCGAGCGAATGGATAAGCACAAAGGTAAGACAATGATTTCTAAACTGTGTGTCAGTAACATGAGAAAAAGGCTGTCTACCTCTAACACTTAAGTGCATGTCATGAAGACATAATTCTTGTAAGACTTGGTCTGACTGCTGGCAATGGGCTACGGATTTTTGATTGGACTCCAAACTCGTACCATTGCGCATAATTTGTTGAGTGGCAGCATGCTGCAAAAATACATTTCACACAGACTTCTTCACAATATGTTTAGGGCTCCATTTCACACTATCGGCCAACAAAAAAGTACTCTACTAAATTGTATTTGCACATTCCAAGTACCACATGACATGCATCCCAAATGTGTTTTGCGTGGCCAGATTTTTGTTTTGTTTTGTTTTGTTTTTGGGATACATGCATGTGAGCGCTTAGACAGTAAATGAACTGTTTGAAGTGTCCAAAATACATTTTGGATGTTTGAATGAATGGAATGTGATATGTGGCGTGTTTTGTATGCGAGGTGGGTGTACAACAAGCCTAAAAATACTACTGATATCTTAACATCTACTGATAAATTGATAGCGTTTTCTGGTAAAAGAAGTTGGTCTGTGCTGTAATGGCCACTGCATGGCATAGTTGTTTTTTTTCCTTGCTTGGGTTTCGGTCACCTGTCTGAGGATCATGGAGCATCTCAAAAATCCCCCTGTTCTCCCTTTTCAGGGGGAGGGGTGGGTTTGGGCAGCTTACACAAACACCCATCTTCTTTTGCCTGACTGTTCAGCTAATGCACCACATTTGAGCAATATATACAAGTAAACTGCATCATATTGAAAATACTGAAAATTGATAATAGTCCCATATGTTCTCAAGGATATGAAGATGTGTGCTTAATCACAAGCCGCCCCCTGCCTCCCTCAGTAAGCCCTAAAAAGTAGTTTACAGTGGTGGCTGCTGATGAATTCCAATAGCAACAACATTGTTCTCCCAAGATTCCTCACATTCCTGTGGTTATTTTCTCCATGAGGATGTGTAGGGCAGTTTAATACTGCCTGATTGACATAAACAAAGATTTTGAGCCTAAATCTTGAAAAACAAATCTCTAAGTAGGAGCAAATGGCCACACGTTGCACCCCACTAATAGCTTGCTTTCTCAGCATTGCAAAAAAGTACAATTAATTATATGTAAAAATAACAGTTCAACAGTCTCACTGTAGGGAGGATAGTTATCTTTGGATCTGGGCACTGATGGGAGACTGTGGACCATCAGATCCTGGCTCATATGGAATCCCCCTCGCCCTCACAGGATGAGGCAGCAGAGGCAACTTGTAGGATGGGAAAACAATGGCATCTAGTCTAACTGGAATTGAATCACCACAATTTAAAAGACAACCGTCTAGCTTCAACATTCCTCTTCTCCAGCTGACCAGACAACTCAGCCTATTGACTCCCTCCCTCCGTCTTTCACAGTGTAGAAGACCAGTGTAACTAGTTACCAAATGTGGGGAGCTCCATGTATAATTGTCCCATGAAGGGATCTCATCATGGGTGGGGGTGATGGATCAGTCCATGTTTATTTATTCATTTCTTCATTAGTCTTTCCATCACACAATATTTCAGACACCACTGGTTGTAAACAATTGGGATAATGATACATTTCAACATTGTGTTGCAGTATTTCCAAAATTACAATGGCTGGCGCTTGGGGGGAGCTACAATTAGAGGTCAATACAAAGTGACACGGATAACCCCAGACAAAGTCTGCATCATTTCATCATTTCACATACAGATCGGCCTATTGGTTACTAGAACATCCCAAAACTGAGATGTCATGTGTTAAATCCCCATGAACAGCCATGTGGTTTGTTGTGTCACCCTGGATAGCAGTGTCGGCTAAATGCTCAACATATAAAATATGATAAGCCTGACAATAGATGGAACAAATATTTCTGTATCCCTAGAGTAACTTTTGAATGATTGAGAAGTTCTTTTTGAAGTAAGTAAGAACTGTGAATGACAAGTTTTCTTTTACACGTGTGGGCAGGCGGAAATAGGCGTGAGTGAGCACGCCGTCATTTGTAATGGAGAGGGAGAGTGAGCGGCAGATGGAGTGATGGCTAACCGGCTGCAGGGAAAGGGTGGCCCAGCACCTGGTAGTAATGGAGCGCAAAGCATGATCTAAAGTGTAGAGTTAGACCAAGGCCTCGGGGTGCACGGGTACAACTCCCTCAGCAGCTTTTGAATTAGATACTGTATGAACAGCTACAGGCCACCAGTGGAGAGAACACAGTGGAAGGGAATAGGAGAATACAGGAGCACTTAAGCAGTTGTGATGTTTTATAGGGCAATGATTCTCAGCCAAGGCATTAGTGAAATCACATGATGATCTGTTTGGTTGAAACGACCATCTGCAGACTCTTGTGTGATGGCACCTATTTGAAAAGCTGTTATAAGGGGCATGTCTTCCTCCTGAAGTGTCACTGCTAAATGCCATGCAACTTTAAATGCTCTGTAGGTCAGAGGCACACCTCAGGGACTGAAGCCATTTCCATGTGCACACATTGGGCGCATTAAGTGTCTAATTACTTCATCTCATTCAAATAATTTATTCTCTGATAGTGCCAATATGCAGTTCTATGTGGCACTTAAGTCAAGGTTTGAATCAGGATCCTGATCTTACTTTTTCATTATCAAATTTCCCCCTAGATAATGGTGAAGAGTAAAGACATTTTGAAGTGCAGTTACTCTATCTAAGATATTAATAGTCAGAGTCCTGCATCACTCAGATCTTAGCTCTGTTTACATTCTCACCATGCCCACAAACACTTAGTCAGCACACAAATCAGTGACAACATTATGGGCTCTTGCAAAGTGTTATCTGACAAGGTAAACATTATTTAAATAAAATCTAAATACACACATCCAAATAACTTAAAGTGTAATTTCCTCATATAGTCCCCTTGAAATCGAAACATGACACAGGCTTGCTTATTTTCTCCCAAAAGCCCCTCCAGTATTTATTATCCTCCTTTCTTTTTCAATCAATCTCTTCTACTCCATGGCCCATTGTCCTTGCTTGTTATTCTTTTCATGTGATTGTGGATTTCTGGATAAAGTAAGTCTATGCAGAATTTGATCTCAGTGCTTCAGATTCTGTGGAGCCAGAAACCCAGAAACCTGGTGTGATCTATGATGAATCCTCCTTTTCCTCACCTTCAGCTTTGGGTCTCAGCTGTGCCAAAATAAGATGTTATGAAAGCTGAAACAGACTGACCGACTGGCACGTGGCTCGATATTTTTGATTCTATGTGTAATTCAGTTTGCAGGCCTGCAACTACAGTTTTAAATGGACTGAGTGTCATGAATGGGACAGGAACGTTTTTAACATGAAATCTGTTTTTGTGTACTTGGATGTGCAGATATTTTCATGTAACGCATTTTTTTCGCTGAAATCCATGCATCTTTTTTTTTCTTTTGAGAGGTAACAGTTGTTTTGAGAGGAGGAGTTATGCAGAACCAAAATATTTATCCACAATTAATCCTAACATGTTGTAAATGTTGTGGGAGGTGGGAGGAGGTTGTCACTCCATGTCATTCTTCACTGCAACACAGTTACCAGTTTATGTCCTTTCAAGTCACAGCACACATATTATGGCATAACTGATTAGACTTTAAGCCTCACTAAACTTGTATTACAAAGGCTCTTACTGCCAGCAGCCAACAGCGCCTGTGTTGTGTTGCGGTTGACTGGCAGCTGCTACTGTAGATGACTGCAGTGAACCATGCAGATGTAGATGTCCTGATACAGAAACATGCCTGATTGTTTGCTCATCTAAAGACTTTGAGGTCAAGAGAACACACGCCTGGTGCCAAAATCTTCAGTCAAGTATCTTCATGACAAGTATATACACGAATGCTGTGGTACCGCACAAATAGGTGAGTTCATCGCTGACAAGGGAATTGTTCTCTTGGAAAAGCCAGCGGTTTCTGTAGTGCTCAAGTGTCCTCCGCATCTTCAGCTGAGCAGTTTGATAAAGTATTGCCTGAGCTGAATGAATTGAACTCTTCTTGTTTTAGCTTTGAAAAAGACTTCCATGCCCAAGGTTATTGAATAGCATTCAAATTTGAATTTAGGTTGCATTTTTGCTAGAATCCATGTGGTGCTCAAACACTCAGATTAAATGATGCACAAGAAATATGGAATGGTATGAAGTTTTACTGAGGGACATTATTCTAAATAAAAAAAATAAAAAAAATCAGTATTCAGAAACTTACAGATATTATAGATACTCCTCTAGGGTTGTTTTCACTAAGGACAAAATTGAGTTCATGGGTAAAATGCCCCTTTAAGGGCAGCAGGTCCCAAGTTTGAATGTGAGCACTGTTTTTCATCTGTCCATCACCAGTGGTCTCCATGAAAGTCAAATTATCATCAAGGTCCCATACAAAAGAAGTTGTGCAGTTTGACTCATGTCAGTTTACCTGAGAGTTGGTAAAGCGCCTTTTGTTGTACCTCAGCAACGTGCATTTAACAGTAGACCCAGTGGGGTGAGTGGGTTTGACCTCCCGTGAGCTGTGCAGGATCGAGGCAGGCTGAGATGTAGGCCATCAGGGCTGGCATGTGGCCTGCCTGCTCGCTTGGATGTGTGTCATGTCGGTATATTTGCCAACGGGGAGTGAGTGAGTGTGGGTAATTCAGGAAGCTGGACTGGGCTATAAAAATGATGAAAAGAAAGACTTTCTTCCTGCTTTGTGGCAGGGGGAGGTACTCTACGTGTGTTTGCCCCGTTTTGCCCTCTGGCTCTTGTTCATTTTCAACACATCAAATGTGGCTTTGTTTATGGGCTACAGAAGCTCCGTGTCAGGCCTGTATTGTTTTCATCTCACCATGCAACCTTTTGAAGAAGTAGGCACTTAGGAAACAGAGGCTTACATGCGCGTGCACACACACACATCCACTAGCTCTCACAGACTTGGGCTTGTGTGCATGCAAACAAGCACATACATATGCACACACAGCGGTTCACACTCTCCCTACAGCACTCCTGGCCAAGTTATCTGTGGGATAATAACTAAGCTGGGAAGCTTTCATGTGGGTGACTCTGTGGAGGCCTTGCTAGTTAGCTTTTATTTGTTAGCAGCTGCTTCTAGTCTGTCTCTCGCTCTCGCAAAGCAGGACCAAGGAGGCTTGTAAAGCTTCACTTTTACCTGGACAAGAAACAGTATGTCATTATGATTCAAGCCTCAACCTGTACTATTACCAGCAACCGCATCACAGTTTATAAAAGCAATACCAAGATTTCATGTCATATTAGCAAGGAAAATAATATCTGATCTAATGGAGGAAAGAAGCTGTTGAATACAATCTTTTTCTGTCATTGGCAATTTTGATGGGGCTATTTTTTTGGCCCAGTACGCCACTGTTTCTGAGTTAGGATTTTAGTGTTTGTGCATGCATGGGAATACGTGTAGGCTATCCACATGCACATAAACACCCACAGTCGTACAGAAACACAGCACCACGGTGTGTGACACATGCACATAGACATGCATGGACTAACACACACCTCAGAGCGTCTGATGACAGAGGACAACTTGTGACTGTCCCTGTGGTCCCGTGGAATGAAGAGGTCTTGTGTTTGTAAATAAGGAGAGAGGGAGAATGAAGGACACATGAAAAGATTATTGCACCAAGTGGAAGAGATTTTTCATTTGTGTGTGTGTGTGTGTGTGCATATGGCTCTGTGTGTTTGTGAGAAAGGCGGACGACAGAAAAGAGTTGTAGAAGTGTTTATTTTGGGAGGATTTTGTTTGTTTTTGCTTTGTGTCACTGAAAATTCCAGTGAACACTATTGCTGCCAGGACCAGTTCAGTAGTAATGATTAATCCATACTGTTAAATGGGACACTGTAAATTGTCTGGAGGTTGTAGTAATGTAAAGAGTTCATTAGTTCACTTTTTTTTTTTTTTAAATCAACACACCCTTTTGACATTATGGAGGAAAATGTATTATGTGATGGTGATGTCCTGCCACCAAGTCTTTTCAGCATCATTAGAATTCTTCATTGGAAATAGCACGCAATCTAGCTTGCAGCGAGTGGTGCTCATGGGCTTGAATAATTAATAACAATGCTAACATCTCATTTGTCATTTAACTGAGTCGGCAAAAGGCTACAGAAACTTTGGCTCAGTCTGGGTCAGCTTTAGCAACAGCGAACAAGCATAGATGACTAAAATTCAAAATATACCTCTTTGAATATGAGACATTCACCTCCTGTTATGATGTCCTGTCAGCTGTATCATGTCAGAGCATGTATGGCTGAGCTTATTTCGATGGGCAGAGATTTCTGCCGTATCCTCCAGACTTAATTGTTCTCTTCTTTTTCTCACTCCCCACATTTCTCTCATGCTCTCTCCGTCTTTGCTGTACACCCTGCCTCCCCCTGTCACTCACACACACACAAACACTCACATAAATACAAGACTTGCATTTGCTATGCCTCTAAGTCAGAGCATTAAACCTTCAGCTTTAGCCTGGATCTGTAAAGGCTACAGAAACATGCATTGCATCCTAATCAAAATGAGGGTGCTCAAGTGGACCAGGGCCCCTGCCTGTAAAAAAAAAAAAAAAAAAAAAAAAAAAAAAAAAGATTTACTTGGATTTCAGAGCCCATTAGTGTGTTTCAACAATCGAAACTGTCTGTTTTCTCCAAGGACCCAGCTGTAAGCCTCAATATGTGAGAGAGACTGCACACTGAGTGATCTAAAGGAAGCCTGGAAATAAGAGAGGAGAGAGCGTCAGGAAAGATAAAGCTGAGAGATGAATAAGGGCAAGATGAAGCAGATGAGGTGGGGGAAAGATGGAAGAGGGGAGGAAAAACTTCAAACAGAAAGAAATGTGAACTGCACTTCACCAGTGCCTGCTACAGCTTCCTCCTTCCGTATTCATCCCGTAATAAAAGTTAATATCCCGGGCTGTTGCTCGGCATCTTGCTGATACATCATTCCAAGGAACCTAGTGCAACTGAAAATGTGCTGTAAAACCCTGTAAATAGGCTGTGACAGTGCAGAATTTCTCTTTTCGCCGTAATGTTGTGCACAGCTATACCCTAAGACTCTTGCCCTCAGCTCATGCCTATGACTATGCTTCACCTGCAAATCAGCAGGAGCCATAAGCCAGTGCAGTATTTAACAAAATGGTGCAGTCATTCTCAATCATGTGGCATCATAACTCAAGAATCTGCAGGTTTTCATTTCAGCCAAAGACTCCTGCAGCTGATTTCACCTTCAACCAAAGAGGAGGAACTCATCAGTGAAATTTAAGTGCTGTAGTGTTTGGTTGGGATGAAAACTGTCAGCTTGTGCAGGCGCTTGTGTCATGATGGGACACCAGCAAGGACCACTGGACAACCTCAAACTCCTCCCACCTCCTGTTCCTGCTACTGTGAATCAAACTCTTCCCACCCGTTACCATGATTGATTCATGGTCTCGTGCCTTAACTTGTTTCCTGACCACAGCTGCTGTAGTTCTTTTGTCTTCTCCAACCACGGCCACTCAACTACTAAATGGCAAAGATATAATTTTCGGTCAGCAGACTTGCTATCTACAAGCTGTAAGTCAAATGCGACTGTATTCCCTGTGCACTCCTGAAAACATTTTGCTTCTGCTGTCAAGAAGTGTCCTCAGTTGTCATGTAACAGGGTGATTCCTGGCATTTAAACTTTTGATTTAAATGCCAGGTTGTGAACCCCTCTGTGAGCAGTCTATGACACTTGCTAAGGTCAGATGGCAGTAATGTGACAGTTGTATGAAGGAAGTGTGAAGCCGCCAGGGTAGCAATGCTAAGATGTTGCATTAGAAGTGACAAAGCTTCTCAGATGAGTGGTGAAGTGTCAAGACTGTGCACCAAGTCCTTTTGCCTTTGTCTTACAACTTGTAGATATACCACAAACTGGTTGACTGAAAACCCTCAGTTCTGAACTGTAGCCAAGTTTGTCTCCATCACTTGTATTTACTAAAAGAAAATCACACACCACTGAGTCATGGGGTAGCATTCCTAATCTTAAGTCTATTTTGCTGAGAATGAAAATGGTTTCTGAGGACCAGGCCTGAAGCAACTAAGCACGCAGTCTGCTGTGTTGCTGCATGCCATGAAAATTCTGCTGCTTTTTATTCAAAACTGCCACCCTAGCCTCAACCTGCTTAGATCTTTTTAAATATATATAATCAAAGATTTTAATTACTTTCTTGGAATAAGATTATGCACAATAATAACCAACATAACACCTGCAGAGCAAGTAATTGGGAAAAAAAATAGGAAAATGACTACAGGACAAAAACCAAGGGCAAAAAAAAAATCATTCTCTCCTCCCACCCCATGGTTCCCCATCACCAACTACCCACCATGACCAGGTAAGATGTCTAGATCAGCTCCATCAATCTCTCATTTGCCGACACCCACAAAACAATACTGGATTCCTTAACTCTGATCACATGAGCAATGGAAAACAATGGAAAATTACAACAAGAAACTTAAGAATCCAGTTGCTCACCAAGAGCTTGTCGGGATGTTTCCACCTTAAAGCAACCAATATCTGGGCCGCAGTGAGCCAGCAAAAGCCGTTTCTGGTACCCAGGAGCCAACAGCTAAGATATATCATTCAGGAGCAAAGCAGATACAGATACAGGCATAGTCAAGGAGAATATATCTTACGACTGAGGATGCCTCATTCCAAAAAATGAGCAACAGGTGGGCAATCCCTGAAGGAAGAATGTACCAAGAACCCCTAGGGAACACAAGGTACATTGGGAATCGGCCAGGAGACCCATCAGGTGCAGCCTTCTGGGAGTAAGTTATGGTCTGTGAACATAGCTCAGGTGGATTTGTTGAAGCCAGCAGAGCATTAACCTGAAGCAATCATAATCAAAATCAGGTCTCAACTCTGGAATGTCTCTTCTTCAAAGTGTATTTAAGGGATGGTCCTTATGAGATGACTCAAGTAAGTAAGTATAGAAAGCAGAGGCAGAGGCCCAGAAGTTCCTCTATGTCATCTTATTAACAAACTGACAAAATAAGAGACATATTTTTAACCACAAACCTATAACACAATTGCACAAGTATGCACTGCACTCTGTAATTGAAAAAAAATTATTTTGTGATGTATTTTGTGGATGTAAATAGTGACTGGCAACTTTGGTAAACCTATTTCGCTAATGAAAACATGACTTGAGGCCACAGGTTGTGTTAAACATTTTGAAGCCATGTAGATTGACAGGACAAAGGCGAACAATAATGTCCTTTAGAAGTCCAGTGAAGGAAGACAGGGAGACAGATAGACAACAAATGTAGTTTGCATTCTCATTAAATGGTAAATGGACTGCATTTCTATAGCGTTTTTCTAGTCTACTGACCACTCAAAGCGCTTTACAAACCATTCAGACACATTTTCACACACTTTCATTTAAAAAAAAAAAAGTCTGCCTCTCTGTCTATCAGCTGCAGTCCTGTTATACCCTGTGTACATGGCAATAGCAGACCAGGATATACCCAGAAAGTACTACGTAAAGGCATATTAAAAGGGATGGTGTGACCTTATGAAAGTTTGGTCTGCTAATTCACTTTATGAGGTCTCATAATGGGAAATGCTTTTAGATCTACCCTGCAGTGAACCACGAATTGGCTTGTTAGCATAGCTTGCCATATTAAAGGAAATGAAACAGCAGCAGCAAGTAGCCGCAGTCCAAGTATAACAATGTTGACAACCTCTTTTTGTTTTTTCCTGTTGAAGGGTCAACATAGAAAATTGTCTTTGTCAGTGTGACAAGTGCCTGGTGGAATAACAGCCTAAACTTAAAAAAAAATGCCACATTTTTACTTCTTCTTTTTACAATGGCATATTTATATTGCATTCATTCCACATAACCTTGGAGCAATATGTTTGCACTCTCGCTTTACCACCACTATATATTTTAGTCATTATAAGTGACATTTTTTTTATTGCATTTTAAAAATCTGAAGAGCCAAATATTCTCCCTTCCTGCTGAAACTTAGAAGTATAATGTTGACATAGTGCAGAGGAAAGAAACTCCATTTCTTATCAGGCTAAATACCACATCAAGTGTTAGGTTTGTTCTGGCTCAAAGCCAACAGTGTTTATTTTCCCTGTTTCACCTCTCTGTGTCACTTTGTCCAAATCTCCCACTCAGCACTGCCGCCAGAAACAGGCAGCCCTTTTCTGAAGTCATCAGGTTTACACCCGCTTTCTTTATTCAGGTTTCTACGGCAATAAGACCAAAACACAGCTTGGATTAATCCAGCCATATTCAAGTGGTCTCTGCCCCTCTGTTGAACTGAGCATACTGCAGGGAGACAGACCACCGCCTGCCAATAGCCATCATCCACCAATCAAATTGACCCCAGACTCCTTTATCAGCTCTCTGCCAAGTCCACCAGAGCAAGGCCAGCCTGGAACAAACCAATCATATGTACATTCTGCTTGCAATTGTGCACACTGAAACTAACCCACAGGCCACTGTCATTCATGTGCTTTTTTTTCACCACGATGTTTCGCGTTTATAGGTCAAATGCAAACTCAGACTGGTTGAAATGATGACTAAAAATCTGCCTCACTTCTGTCAAATTTTCCATCCTACTCAAATAGAAAATCCTTAAGTCTGTAAGTGGCCATTGCCCATATACACATTACTATTGTGTTCAGTCTCTGGTTCCAGTTCTCTTTCTTGTCATCACTTCCCTTCTTAGGTGGAACTGTAGCTCTTTCACTGGCAACCACAAGACATCCATAGGTAGTTTTTTTTTTTTTTACTATTAGTTTTTGTTGTTTTTTATAGCAGGAGAGAATGGATGTTATTGATTGCAGATAGAACATATTGGATAGGTAGCCAACAGATAAGCAGGTCTACATGCTCCTGCTAGATTATTTCTGAAAGGAAAGACCACATTACCATTGTCAAAAAAGACCTTTTAAATCAGCCACAAAAGATATTTAGAGAACTGATCAACAAGGAAACCAGACAATTAACTTAAATAAACTTTGAATTAATTATTATGAGTATTGGTCATACTTGTGTTCTAAATAATTATATTTATTTGACTATAGAAGTATTGGTTTCCAGCATGTGTTGAGAGAGGGAAAGAGGGATTTGTGGAATCAGTTTGCTGAGCCAGGTAAGGTTGATTTAGTGTTCCTCCATCACTTTATCATATAACACAAGCAAACGATAGTGCTTTGTTAGCTGCTCATGCCATGAAAGCATTTTTTGGCTATTTGTATGTATAGCCAACTTTGCAGTGCTTAGCAGGTTTTGGAAGCAATTGTTTGCAAACATTTGAATCAAGCATTTAATTAGATTAAATACTTAAATCAACTCCATGAACCCAGTACAAGATGTAGCATAACTCAGGCAGTCACTGCACTGGGCTGTGAGAGTGGTATAGATGGACAACATCATGGCTATATAGGTATATATGTAAGTTGTGATTATTTTGTAAGTGTGTGTGGTATTGGACCAGACTTTGGCATTAAAACAGGAGTAGAGCTGTGGACGTGCAAGTCATTGCACGGTGTTGACAGTGCGGTGTGTTGTGCTGCTGGCTAAACTGCTTGGAGTGAGAGTGAGTCACAGCATTAGTCAAGACAAACTCCGTCTGGCCTCGAGGGAGACGTTGCCACATCCATATTGGTGACAGAGCTCCCCTGATGCCATGTCCACTATCAGCATCTGGTTAACAAATGTGCTAAAGATATGCACTACTGGAGAAAGATGACATGGGAGATTAGGTAGATGGATGAATGGATGTGTGCATGGATGGATGGATAGTTGGATAGATAGATGGATGGCTATGTTGGCAGATATACAGGCAGACAGACAGACCTGTTATATAACAGCTCCGTAAGTGTACCATGCACTTCTTAGCTAGAACTGAAGAAAAAGCCATGTGAGCAAATCTGCTATTTTCAACATCTGCACCACATCCCAAAATATGACTGTGATTCAGAGCAGAAGATGTGTCCCTAACAGACCTCGAAGGGCAAGTCCAAGC
Source organism: Myripristis jacobus (assembly GCA_900302555.1). Classification (NCBI taxonomy): domain Eukaryota; kingdom Metazoa; phylum Chordata; class Actinopteri; order Holocentriformes; family Holocentridae; genus Myripristis; species Myripristis jacobus. The sequence continues at coordinate 61,661 of OMLB01028314.1, read as the reverse complement.
CGAACAAGCAAGAGACCCAGCTTTCATTTCAGCAGCTCTTATTGCATCACCAGATTTAAGCAGTATTATAATTTTCGCATCTAATTTTCATCTAAGACTTGCTGTTTATGTTTTCGTTTTTCTGTAATTTTCCACCCATTTGACTCTTTCACCATAGATCAAAGTCAACAACATGCATGAAGTCAGCACAAATATTGCATCACTTATAAAACTTCATCATTCGTGGAGGACAAATTCATACTGTTTGCTAAATTTTGAGCAGTTGCTTTCTCAGGGGTTAGACAAACAGTGAGACGATGGAGAAATTAGAGGAAAGATGAAGATGAGGAGAAGCAAATCCAGAGGGGCGGGTTTCATAAGAACCTTGGTGAGAAGAGGAGTGGCCCCAAAGAAGAAGATGGGGAAAGAAATGAAAGGTCGAAGTACATACAAGTCACATGAAACTTAGAGGATGGAAGAGACTGGGAGGAAATGATGAGAAAATGAAGATCTCTGGTTGTGCCATGCAGAGGGAATGAGCCTGTCACGTATTGTTTTGATGAGCAAGTAAATGAAATACACACCATGTCACTGCAAACTGATCTAGAGCCAACAGAGCGCGTATGGGAAACTGAAGCAGGAGACAACATCATAACACCAAATGATTGACTGCTTTCACGCCACATCCCTCCAACAAAGCGCTAAATGCTTTCAGTAACTATGCCAGGGTGCTCTGAAGCTCTCCTGGTGGCTTATGGTGGCCCAATGCTCTATTGGCACTCTGTTGGTTATTGTTTTTTCCTTTATGTTGACATACCGCTGCAGTGTACTCCCATTAATTTTTCAGCAGATTCTTCTTGCAATCGTGAGAGAGACTCAACTCTCCTTACCAAACTCTGGAGGAAAGACTAATTCAATTAAGACTTGGCTCAATCCTGGCCCAGCATATTTTAGAGACTTAGACTTAGAGACTTATACCACAGAAGAGCAGGAGTGTATCAGAAACAGCCTAATGAGTTTAATGAGGCCATGCCTGTCTGATTCATTTTAGAAAGTGCTTATGCTTGTGTTTGCCAAGTTGTGGTCTGTCAGTCAGTAGTGGAACAGGATCTCAAGCTTCTCCCAACAGGAATGCTGCCAAAATCCTGACAAGATCCCCCTGACCATTTGGTGATTTGTTCAGATTTAAGGGGAATGGTGATATGGGCTCTACTTCAGTTCTTTGCTCGTTTTAAATATTGTGTGGCTACAGATTTTTTAAATAGTCATATTATTAAAGTTGACAATTCTTTTTAAAACTTCCATATGCTACTGAACTTAAAAAACACCTTTGACATCATATAAAACTAATGTTTACCTGTCACCTATTGCCAGTCTTTGTGTTAAAACCTCAAACAGTCCACAATGCAGTTTTTCATCCCCTACTCAACCTAAAATATAAGTGGTTCCAGTGTGATGTTGGTCTGCTTTCCTTATGTGTTTTCTTTCAAACAAAGTAGCCAGTGGAGGCAGACAAGATGTGATTACAACCAGTATTAGATTAGACTGTGATTAGAATTAGCCCAGCTCTCTCTGAGGTTGAATGTATAAATAGAGTAACTCTTCCATCTTGTGCTCCATCCATCCATTCATTCATTCATCAGTTTTTCATACCTGCCTTTTCCTATGGGGTGTTGGGGGGCTGGAGCCTATCCCAGCATGCAGAAGGCAGAAGGCAGGGAAACACCCTGGACATGTTGCCAATCCATCACAGAGCCAATACACAGACAAACACACACATCACTCCTATGGCCCAATCACCTAACCCACATGTCTCTGGACTTGCCTCAATCTGCAGTCCAGTTTCCTTTTGTATTACAAAGATGTATGGGCACTCTTCTCTTTCTGCATAGTTGACCTATATTTTCAATAAAATGTTTTGCAGTCTTTCCCTAAAACATCACAGGACAGATTAAAGTTTAGCAGCTCCAGCAGCTACAAAACAGTGAGAAGACGATGCCATTTGTCTGCACAGCCTCTGCATTCTCAATTACATTTAGAGGGAAACCTATTTTGTCATAGATTCCATTTGTTTCTGATGTATCACAAATTTGTTTCTAATATGTAATCTTGTATATCTTGTTGGGTGTCATATTAGCCGGTCTGGTTAGCTGTAGCTACCAAAACTACTTGGTTAAGGTTAGGGAAGGATTTGTCATCATGATTAAGCTTAAGAAAAGGTCATGGTTAAGGTTAGAAAGGGGTCGTGGTTATGGTTAATATTAAGAAAGGGTCATGGTAAAGGTTAGGAAAAGGTTATGGTCAAGATTAGGAGAGGGTCATGGTTAAGAGTAGGAAAAGGTTTGTTGTCATGATTGAGCTTAGGAAAAAGTTGTGGTTAAGGCTAGGAAACATATGCTACAGTGAATGTTAGCTAATGTAATGTAACATAACGAAATGACAGGCCTTGAACTTGGTTCTTCCTAACATGGACTATGATCACTCTTTATACTAATTACAAACGTATTCGTGATCCATCATAAACAAACATTTCCCTCATAATGTGATTGAGAATGCATTTTTGTTGTATGAGAACATATGTTTCGGGAGACAGGGTTGCATTTGTAGTCCATATGACATGCTGTCAGTAGACATGCATGCACACCAACACACACACAAATGGGAGTAGCCACTTACTGGACTGATTCCATGGCAATTAGGAATTTGTTGTTTTGGAGAGTTACTGGACTTCGTCATAAGGACTCTAGCCAAGCTGAAAGAATGAAACTTTCTCTGTCAACCAGCCAGGGTAAAACAAGGTTGACCAACAGGCACAAGCAGACTGAAAAAACCCAGGTGGCAAGAAAAACAATTGCTGGGCCATTTGTTATGTAGATAATCTCTTTTGCCTAATACCAAGCAACTCTAGTAATTTAGGTGAGACATAAAACACATTGTGTGAGTCAGCAGTCATTATTCGGGGTAATGTTCTTTTTCCTTGTTATTTCCCTGTTTTAGCACACCCACATATGACCAGTTCACCTCCCTGCCTGCTTAACACTCTCTCAAATATAATGGGAATAAACACCTCAAGTATGTAATATTAAACCAAAACCAAAGCCTTTTTTTCTGTCTTTTATCCTCTTGAGTGAAAAATACCAGGAAGTACATGTTTGGCACAAGGAAGGGAAAATTCCCTTGTGAATGGTGTAGGTGTTTAGCAACTCTTAATTCAGCACATTAGTCAAACACAGTAATTGCATGGTATAAATGGTGCACTCTTTGATTTGTACCTGTTATTTTTTTTCATTTATTGATGTATACTAGCTTCACTTAAGAAAATCCACAACAAAGGCCTGAGTTTGTTTGTTTTTTATTGTAGAAAAATAATCTTGCACTAGTTGAATTGTCATTTGAAGCAATTATATCCTTAGATTGATTTGATGAAGGTTATACTATTTCATTCATTCTCTCTAGTCATTTTTTACTAAAACAACACTGTCGAAGTCTGATTCACCAATGGTCTCACAGATTCCTTTCGGGTTCTCTAGAGAAGTGGATTGTTTATGCTGTGGAGGCTGTGGTCACTCACTGGATGTGCAGTGGGCGTCGGGCCAACCCGAAACCCACGCAGGCAGCCTGCTGCAGACCTCCCTGTCCTGTCAGCTGACTCCGTTTCCCAGGGTCCCCCAATCCAAAAGGCCATCTGAGTCAATCTCTGCAAACACACAAGGAGAAGGAGCTGGAAAAAATGTTTAGATACACACTGAGCTGTCTATTAGCAGCCAAACAACTATTGGACATGTGTGTTCCAGAGGTGAAATTATATGATTATACAGTATATGTGGCTTCCGTTTAGAGAAAGTTCAATGCATAGAGAACTTAGTCGTTTTCATTGGTTGGTGTTTGTGTGTGTCCAAATTCATGATGTTCTCTATCCTACACGTCCTTGTATGAGGCCTCACAGCAGAAGTTGACTCAGCTTGAGTAGGAACCATAAAAATAACACAGCCAGCTCTGGGAAAGCCTATCGTCATCTCTGAAAGGCATAGCTTTCCTGGGGTTTGACACCTTATGTTGCAGAAATCTCCCTCTTTTCTTAGAAGTGCTTTGATGTGTGGGAGTATGGGAAGCCTAGCCTAGCCTCCAGGCTTGGTTAGTGATCAGTTTGAGCCGGAAGGAACCACTAAAACAGACTAGCTGACAGTTTTAAAAGAGTTCAAACAGAGAGGAGCTGTTTACCAGGGTTAAAGTACTTAATGATTTGCCTTAGTTTCTCTTTTGGTTTGGAGTTCACTTCTAGTTTAGTTTCAGCTGTGGAATTTGTCCACTTTGAGTCTCTGTCTCTAATGTTTAAGCTTTTATCTTGTTTCAAGTTATGGTATGGTCTGATATGAGTGAGGACATTCTGTCCTGGGTCATGTGTCCAGGCAAATACACAGTAAGAAACTTACCTGAGGAATTTGATGGCACGCACCAATGTACTATTAGCAGATGTGGCTTCTGAAAGTTTTGTGGAGGCAGTATTTGTGGAGGCAGTGATTACAGCTTTAGTTTAGTTTCAGTTCTTTCACAGACTCCTGTTTTTATTTTCAGTCTACTGAAATGTTTTTGATGCTTTAGTAATTTGTCTCAGGTTTGGTCGACTACAGTAACCTTGCTGTCTCCAGAAGGCTTTCCTAACCGCATTAACCGACTTGAAAGCCAAATTACTTGCACTGTTAAAGTTCATATGGCACAGCACCTCAAGGAAGATTTGCTTTTGATTTTGTGTTAAATTAGCAATAGTTTTTGTACTGTAGTGGATATAGTGAGAAACAAACTACTTCAAAGACGATTTGCAATACGCAGACCACACAGGAAACATCTAAGGAAGATGATTGCATGCATTTTTGGGAGGATTTCACACACACCAGAATCTTAAGTACAGTAAGAACCCCCTGACAGTGTTTGCCCCACCTTCTCCCTTAATAACATCCCTCTTCTTTATTTCCCCTCTGTCTCGCCTCTTTCTGAAGTGCTCACACTGAGGCCCACTGTAGCAAGGGGCCTATTCATGAGGCCAAGAGACAGTGAAGGGAAACACAAAGAGCTCCCCACACAGTGGAGAAGGTTAGGAGCTCAGCGCTGACCCCTGAAGGATGTGTGTGGGCTGCACCCAGACACAGTGGCCCCGCCGACCCTGTCTTAGGCCCCTCCCTCCTCCGGCCTTGACCTTTCACTGAACCTATCTAGCTGTCAAAACAAGCCAAACAGACTTGCAACTGTCAATATCCTACATGGATAGATAAAACGCTGAATGCACCGCTGAGAAAAGAGTCCGAATGGTCTGGAGACTTGATTGGTTATCAGCTGTTGCAAACAAAGAAAGTCTGGAGATTACTCTGTCATTATTTTCCCCTCCTGTGTCCCATTTGCAGCATATAAGCATATCAGTAAGAACTAGGTAAATAACAAAGTAGCAGAGATGCTAAAACTCAGGCCCTGTAGTTAAATTCCTGGTAGTCTCAAATTTTAAAGGAATGTATTACTCTGAATGCTGCTGCCCAGAACTTTCAAGCGCAATATCCATTAGGCCTAACTAGGATTCTTCATTTGCAAATATTTTGATTTGTGACAAGTTGTGGGTGGTCTGGGCTGACTCCATTGTTTTAATCATTCATAATACACCCATACAAAGAAATATCCTGACTGTGGTAACACTAATGGCAAAATGAAGGAACTCTCATCCTGTTTTTTTCTGTCTGTGCTTCCAGTGCTGGACCAGCTCCTGGTGGAGCTCCACCGCTTCCTGCTCGTCCTGGACAAGGAGAACCTGAGTGGGATTGCCACTATCCAAAAAGGCCTGCTCTCTGATCTCCTCCAATCCTACAGGGCCTCCAATGGTATGAAAGAAAAGCAAAACAGTCTCTGAACATAAGATGATAAAGTGAGATTAACCTCACTGATCCCTGTTGGGAATTTGGGCCGTAAGTGAAGGTTTAGTAAAAGATACAGTACTAAGGAAGTAAACAAGAGAAAATATATATATATTTAAAAAAAAATTCTTTCTGTGATGGCTGTTGAAAGTTACAGATATCTACAAATTTATGGTACAGTAGAAAAAAAATAAACAGGATGTTCAAAGTATGCATTGCTGGCTATTTACATTAGCTGCGCAGACCATTTCACCTGTTATGTGAATATATTGAATTATTTATGAAACATGAGGAGCACATGATTTATTTTATCTTCTAAGTCTGGGATTGACAACACATGCTGTTATCAAATGGAAGACTGCAGTCTGACTTCCAACTGATCACAGGGTCCAAAAAAAAATGAAAAAAGGTGAAAGGTGGAAAAAAAAATCAATGAATTGGGAAAAAGTGCGATCATAAATTTGCAGTTATCAAATAATATTTGCATAGTAATCGACAAAACCGTCTGGGAGACAACTTTGAAGAGTTTTTGTGCAGGTAGAAGCATTACCCAGAGGACAACTAGAGTATCCATTTGGAAAAATGAAAAAGATGTGTTTTCCCTTAAAAACTATAGGGAAATTGCTCAAAATGACACAAAACAGCATGATTTTCCAACATACAACAAAGTCCCAGTCAGGAGGGGAAATGTGGAGACTTTTAATGGGGAATAGAGGTTAGTAGAGGTTAACAGCGGAGCCTACAAGCTAAACAGGTCCTGAGAGTTATAATATTTTTACAAGGTCAGAGAACTGCATTCTTAACCACTCCGATGCCTGAACATCAGGGCTTTCATCATGTCATGAAAGCTTTTTTTGTTTTCCTTGGTTTTTATGGCCCAAGTTGTGATGCCCTATGTCAACATTTTATTTTTGAATGAAGTGACAAAGTTAAGAATGGCTTAACACATGGAGTCAAATCAAGGCTCTAGCTAATGAGTGTGTTAATGGGATGACTGATTTTGGGTGTTATAGCCAACCAAACATCTGACAATTTAGTTTTAGTTACATTGCAAAAGTGGCCAAATGAAGGGTTGGGGTAGAGTGATGTTACAGTGCATCAAATCCAATTTCCATTTTCTGAGATGCACAAATAACAAAATTATACCAAAGTGCAGTGTTGCATTGTAACCTCCTTCCTGTTTAGTACCATGTCCCTTTTGATGTGCAGCCCTTTCAGAAATTAGACAGGGTCAAAAAAGTAAGATGTAGAAAGGTGTAGTAAGCAATGTGACAGGCAACATGCTCCGAGCTTGTGGTGAGACCAGGGAGGGCCAGGAGGAGGAAGGGAATAGCCGTTGTGGTGCTAAATAGTCTCAAATAGAGGGGTGAAACCACATGGCATTAGTTAAAATAGTTTGATTTCATGATAATGGGATGGTTCTAAATTCTAGTTAAACCCACAGGAACGGCTCGGTTTTCCTGTGGATTTTGTAGCGAAACGAAAGCCGAGAAAGGGATGAGTTGCAGTTGGCCAGGAGGGTGAGAGCAGAGACAGAGAGGAGTCCGGCTCTGGCAGGTGCAAGTAAGGACAAACACAAGAACTAAGTAAGAGGTTGGAAGCAGATCTGAGATGTCAAAAGTACAAAATGCCTGTCTCAAAAATATTGCTAAGAAAGAGAGAGAGAGAAAAAAACAAAACAAAACAAAGACCATAAAAGCCATAAAAGCAGCCGATAAGGAAGTTATTAGTGTTGGTTTCAAAATGTGGTTACTCAGTCCGAACAAATGTTTGCTGCAGTGACAGACTGTGTGTCTCTTGGTATTGAAGGCAAGCAAAACGAAACACATTTCACATGATGTACACACAAGGCTGTCACTGAAACTGCAATGCTCAAGTCAAGTGGTTTGTATATTTCTATATCTAAATATATTCAAACCGCATTCAATGTATTTTTACCTATTGCGGGCCCATTTGACCTGCTCACCTTCCTGCGATGTTTTTTTTTTTTTTTATGTGAGCTCACATTGCTGGTAGTAAGACTCAAAAAGAACAATCAGATGACCAACTATGATATTATTTTGCCATTTTAAACTCTCACTAACCACCATGTGACAGCTATACTATTTATAAGAAGTTTCACATGTTTTACAACCAAGCATGAGGTAAACAATGTGTTTCTGACTTCATCCCTAAATGATGCGTGCCACTTTTTTTGTCATCCTGTCAGACAGGTTAAGACGAGTTTGTTTTTCTAACTAGACTACTGGCCGGCTGAAGTGATTTATGGTGACTTGCAGTCTGCACCGTGGGATTCGAACGAGTCCCCATCTCGCACATCCGACTCTCTGGGCCTGTCTATGAAATGGGCTCATAATCTGCGCTTGAGAAGTTTTAAAAGAATAAGCATGATGAATCAAACCCCTCAGAAACCTTAGCTCCTTGTAATTTAAAGGGGGGGAAAACTTTATGCTTAAAGCTGTGAAAGGATTAGATGCAGCTCGTCCAGAAGCCATGAGCACTTGACCCAGAATCTCTGCTCAGACCGCATGATCACATAAACACAAAGCGGGAAATTAGTTTTACATCATAACTCATATTCTGAGATGCATAATATATACTAGTCTCCATGACAACATGCAGGACATCTTGCTTTAATAAACAAATCCCTTTACGTTTTCGATTGCCATTGGATGAAAAGAGCGAATGTGGATTTTGCTACTTTCTCTCTCTCTCTCTCTCTCTCTCTCCCACACACACACACACACACACACACACATACACACACAGATACACAGTAACACCCACCAACAGTCATGCCTTTCCATGTTCAGGTCCTGGACTTGTCTCTCCATACTTCCTCCCCTGGCTCCAAGCTGTATCATTTTTCCAAAGCTGCATTTATCCTCTGGGGACACTCACTTCCTTTGAGCAGCAGTTTATAAATAGCATTTCAACTCCATTCCCCTAAAAAATCTGTTTTCACTGTACAGGCAAAACATCATTTCATTCGGCTGCTGTTTAGTTTCACCTCATGAGATCGATTTCAAAGCAGAAACCTTCTCCGGAGTATCACCCAAGGTTAGAGTTTTGTTTGATTTCCTCTCAGGGTATAATCTTAGTCAGCTAAAATATTTAATGCAATGAGGTGACCCTACTGAAAAAAAAAGTGCCTCTAGAATGCACTGCAGGTCCTGAACAAATTACCATAACAGGTTACTGTAACCAGTCACAGCCTTTCGTGCCAAACCCGCAGGATATACTATTTGAGAAAAGTCGTTCCATCAAACTGTTTATGTGGCAAATTATGGTGATGTCTTAGCCAGCCTGTAATTACTCCACTATGTCAAGACACAGACATTAAACCAAGCACAGTACTTTTCTCACTGAACTGACTCGGTGTGCATTGGTGTGACATGTAGTTTCATCATCTTTGCATATAACCTCAAGGATACTGCTGTGATCCATAAATATTTTTATTTCAGTGCGCCGGGAAGTCAAGTTAACTCCCTAATGGCAATCATGTGTCGAGGGAGATGCGGCCCCTACCTCTACGTTAAGGCCATGTAGTTAATCCACAATCAGTATTTGGTTTGGATGCTGAGCTGTAATTATGCAAATGTAACTGTATTTTTACCCCGAAAAAGCAGCTCATTTTCGCTAATCTGAGGTGTGGGCCCCGGTGGCCAAAGAATAGCGTGGTGGCTTACACGCTTTTCTTACTCTCGAATGTGGATCCTGCACAGAAAAGGTGTGGAACCTTTTTGGAAAAGTCCAGATGGAGGAGCCTCAGGAGGTGCATTGTATAGCTACTTGTATGATCTTTAAAAACTTCAAAGATACGGGTGACACAGTGCTCTATCTGTGTTGGCATGGAGCTCTCTGACTAATGTCTGATGAATGCAGGCCACGGTGAGAGTGGGTGTCAATGGGCCCATCTGTCTGCACAATGGGCCACTTGTTTGGGTGAAGTTCCCCTTTAATCCTGGACTTTTGACAAACAAAATGATGAAAGTTTGCACGGCACTTTCCTGTCCATTCTAGGATTAAATCGATCCTGGAGGGGAATCCGTGCGTTATCCTTGTGATTTGGTACGGTTCAATTGCTTTGTGAATATGGACAGTTTTATTTCAAAGCAAGGCAATGGAGGAAGATGAATCTAAGCAGCGACATCAAGTGCCACTTCTTCAGCTTCTCCAGTTATTGCAGTTCATGAATTTCCTAGAGTGTCTGTTTAAACCTTCACATCAAAACGGGGCTTATTTTATGCCAGCTGGATCCAAAAAATCCCACTGTGTCAGTCTATTCTCTAAACTCAAATGAATGTTAATGTTTGTGCAACATGGTGATGTTTATACAAAGTAGCTAGCATTCATATGAATACGACCTGCATCATTCTGTCAATAAAGAGTGAATAAGTAACAGCAACACAACAGTGTGAAGTCTGTGACACACTTTGAGACTTCAGTGATCAGTTTTGCATATGGGTATATGGTCTTTGTTCCAGGTACAAATAATGTTTTGAGATTCAAAAAGTATTTTGCAGTCCAACTGATTCAGGTCCAGGCTCAAAATGGTGTTTTCATGCAAATTCCAGTGACTTGTAATTAATCATAATAAACAGCAAAGGGATGGGTGCAATTGTCTTATTTATAGAGCAGCTAAAAACAAAAAACAGCGCTTGCCAGTATTTCCCAATGGTTTGGAACTTTGTGCTGGCTATATTCTTCTTGTATACAGCACATCATTTGTTCCTAATGGATTGTGACTGTTGGGATCTTGACTTGTTTGTAATGAATGCCAAAAATAGAGTCTTGTGTCTCCATTTTGCCAAAGAAGAACATGCTGATGAAGCTGAACTTGCTGTTTTTAAGTTAGCATACATTACTGACGTCAAGGAGGCCTTGTGGTCAGAAAAACCAAAAGTCAAAAGTTTGATTTCAGGCAATAAGCGCCCGAGTTGGGAAGTTCCAGAGTGCTGAAAAAGATGTCAAATGAAAAAGCTCACGTAAAAGCAAGCGGGCAAACCGGGGGGAACTTGCATCTTCATCTGCTGCAAGACAAAAACTGCTGCTGGGTCCAAAATAACCTGGAGATGTGAACCTGAGCAGAGAGATTGAATCATTTAAAGGGGATGAGATTGGAAAAAAAGGACTTTAACTCTTAGCTGCAGGAGGCAGGACTGCACTATTCTCTTTAAAGAGTGGATTCACTATCAACAGTCATTCCTGTGTTTGTCACAACTGGTTATGTGTGTGAGGCTGCTGTAAGTTACTGATTTCACTTTGAATTGGAGATTATTTCAGATTTCCTTTCACTGGCTGTGCAAAGGTTTTGAGATTTTCAGGCTCTATTGTCATGATGGCAGTTTAACCAGGCATATGCAATTTCTTTTTTCTCACCTGCATCCATTTGGGATCTTGGCAACTCCCTGTAAATTTGATTGCGGCTGAGTGGGAGGAGAGGTGCAGCGGGGGGGCTTGCGCCTGTGCCTCCCGCCTGCTCAGGCCACAACACAAATACGCGGCGCAGAACGCGGCCCTATTCTATGCCATTTTTGTGGCTTTACCAAGCACATTAACAGATCATATTCAAAAGCTCACCCACCCTTTTTGTGGATATGTTGGCCAATATTCCTCTGATATAAATCCCTCAAGCAGGAAAAAACAAGATGCAACATTTTTCATTCTAACGATATGCACATGTGGTTGTGGTGTGAATGATTGTCATCCAACATAGAAATGTCAGTACGCTCCATAACACATGAAGAAGGGAAATTCTCACCAACAGGTCATTAAATAGGTCATTAAAAGAACTTCTTTATGAATATTGGATTATATAGTAAGTGGGTCAAATATTTATGCTATAAAGCCTCTTTCTCATTTTAATTTGACAATAGGAAAATCTATCATATAACAAACCCTTTTTTTCAATCAGAACCAAACATAAATCATGGGAATCAAGTTGCATAGTGGGCTATTGTCAGTCAGTGTTTGCATGCACAGGCTGCAGCAGTATCTTTGTTTTTTTGAACATTTACTGTAATGTTATACTGTAGGTGCTGGAAGCACAGGTATCAATCATGCTTGGAATGATAATGATTTGTCTAAGTGCCGTCTAGTAACATTTTAACAGCTCCTTCTTTTCTGAGCAGTTTGTTAACAGCCACTTAATGACAGGATGTTAATGTCTCTGGTTACATGCCATAAAAATGTCTACGCTTAACTGTGCTCATGTCAACAGAGACTGAAAACCCCTTGTTGTTTTCTCCATTCAGGTGGTGATGAGGAGTACATCTACATGAATAAAGTAATTGTTACTGGAAAAGACAAAGATGACAAAGGTGAGAGTTTAAAACACTTCTTTTTTCCCCCACAGTGTTTCTGCGAAGGCCTGTTTCTTCCTGTGGATTGTGCGTCATGCTGCACTATGGCATAATGACGAAAGCTTCCCTTTAACACAGCCAACCATTTACCGAACCACTGCCTTGTTTTTAAGTTTCATTTTGAGATATCTCTCGATCGGCTTTGTGTATGTATTTGATTTTGAAAGTAATGATGAAACAATGAAAAGTGTGCAGGCCAAGCTAAACTACGTTTTCTATCACTCTTTAACTTCTTGAAAGTGTCTTTGCGTTGTTGTATGTCATGTTATTTAAAGTTGTGGGTGGTCTACTTATGATGGCTGCAATTTCCTAAATCTTGCATTTTGCTGGCTTGAGTTTTGAAATGCATCATTTGGTCTGAAATGAAGTGGCATTAAAAGAAAAAGAAAAAGCCACTGCAGTAAAGACTGTACTGCACTGCACTATAAAGAACTTTATTTAGGTAGCGTACCTAAATAAATAAATGCTCTCAGTGGCTCTAACCTCTTTGAAAACTCACACCAAACGGTCTTGCTATTTTCTCCTACCAGTACAAGACTTACATGTGGTCTGCCTGTCAGCAGCATGTGGGTATTATCTGCTATTGTCAGATACTGCAATTGTGTCTGAGAGATCAATTGCATGAATTTGTTTTTTACACCACAATCTCAGGGTGACAAGTGTCGCATCATTTACTGTCCTAAGTGAAAAAGTTACTACAAGCAGCAGCCCCAGCTCGCCTCCTCTCACCCCC
>OMLB01028314.1:16295-31590 GCA_900302555.1 Myripristis jacobus | reverse complement strand
AAGGAGCAGACGGAGCAGTGGTTGAAGGTGAGCCTTACCATCTCGGCCTCATTGTTTTCACATCCCAAAAACTCATTACTCCTCTAACAGAGCGGTATGTAATCATTAACTTATTTGATCAGAAGTAGAACAGTGGAAATCTCAGAACGTGCAGATCAAATTGAGAAAGACTGACTGATGATTGAATTAAATCTCTTTTTGCCCACCAGGTGATCCAAGAGATCAGCCCCAGGCCAGCTGAGACTTGTGACCCTCAGCACATTGGGTCTGACTCCCCCAGGCTCATCTGCACTAAGGTATGCTCAACCATCACTTTGTGTGCTTTACAGCATACTGGAGCAACCCCTCCTGCTTTTGGTAAAAAAATATATCCCTTTCACTTCTTCATATTTGCTTCATTGATTCAAGAGCATTACAGGTGATCGGGTGACGAGTGGCATAAATACAATGTTACAGCACTCTGTGTATAAGCTATTGTCCTTGAAGGGTGGAACAAACAGAGTAGTTTTGTATGAGACTGGCTCAATGACTAAAATGTAGATGTCAACATACAGGGAGAGCTGAACGAGCGATACTCGGTGGCTTCAGAAAGCGGCAGCAGCACCGACAGCCATGCTGAGACTCCTGAATCTAAAGATGGTGAGCTACTTCTTACCTTTTATTTATTTATCGCTAAGTTTGTGCAGTGCTTTATTCCAGCAACTTCGTCCTGCAAGCTTGGGCACATTGTACATCTGTGAGCATTTTCTCACTGACACATTATCCAAAAGTGTGAAAAGGCAGCACATCCAAAACTGTCAAGTCGAGGATGATTTACTCGTATTTTACCTGTGTATTGACTCACATCACAGTAGAAAAACACCAACGCGTTTCAGCACAAAGCCTTCATCACAGCGTTCTTTACAATTTGGGGTGTGCTACCTTTTTCAGACTTTCTGAATATTGGATTTTGTGTTCAGCACTCCACTGAGAATCATTTTGTCGAAGCGCAACCTTCTCCTCCAGCCAAGATCATCAAAAAAATCCCATCAGTGTTGCTTATGATCATTGCTGTTTGGGTAAACCTCTGCTAATCTTGCCCTAAATGTCTTCTCTCCACAGTGAAGAAAAAATATGGTGCAGGTCTCAAGTTCAGCAACCTCATGAACATCGGCAAGAAAAAGGCTTCCTCATTAGAGAGCCCCGAGAAATCTATCGACACCTCAGGTGAATGAAACTCCACAGGCCTCGCTAAACTGCCAAACCCAACTTAAAGGACTACAGGAAGAGACTGAATGCTTCTCAGCTGCACTCCCTGTTTGTTGACATATTTCTTTCTCTTCAGTAAGCTCACAAGCTAACTCCCCTCTCCTCTGCCAGGCTACCTCAATGTGCTGGTGAACAGCCAATGGCGAACCCGCTGGTGTCTTATCAAGAACGGCCAACTGTGCTTTTACCAGGACAAAGGCAAGACCAAAGTGAGCCAGCCTGCTGTGACCCTGGAAGGCTGCAACGTCGTGCCGGACCCCAGCCCCGAGCACCTCTACACATTTAGGATCGACATGGACGGGACACAGCTCGCCACCTTGGAGGTAAGAAAACTGAGGAACAGCTTCTGTACAACTTTGCAGTGAGGTTAAGGTTAAGGTATAAAAAATGTTTCAGGAGAAGGAGGATTCATGGGGGTCGAGGAAAAAAAAAACGCAGTGCTAAGAGAATCTGTCTGCACTTAAACTTGGCTTCGTAATTATGCAGCAGTGGCTTTTACTGATGTGGGGCTGCTATGGTGAAACTACAATGTTCCAAAAATAGACTACAAAAAGCACATCTTAGCTACATCGCCCTGTGCGTTCTTGCCGCGTTGTTTCATGCAGGCTATATGACAACACGGTGAAAAATATGGCTTCATTACCAAGGTTGGAATTTAAATAAGAAAGGAATATAGGCTATCAGTCCCTCCCAAGTCCCAATTAGTACGATTGTATGAAAATAACTTATAATTACTGCAAGATAGGTGGAACATGTCAGGCTTACAAATCTACTTCTATACGTATCATCATTCTCAAGTTTCAAACATGTTGAACTGAAAACATAATCTGGTCAAAAACATCTCATATCCATTTTCTTGAAAGACAGCATTCTGTGATTAATATTCTGATTATGATGATTATAAGCCTTAAGAACCACCATAAGACTAAGTAAACACCTTGAAATGTGAACGGCCAAATGGTGCATTGCTCTAAATGTTGCGTCTGCAAGGAATTATGGGACGGCGTTATCTCCTTTCCTTTGGTGAAGGATGGTTCGGTGTATCCTACGCTGTAGGAGATAGGAAAGGAAGCTTTGAAGCACCTTTCCTTAACATTTAGAGAATTCGACCAGCTGTTATCTCGGCTGTTGCTTAGATACTTCCAGGTCGTTTCACTCAGCTAGGAGCCTTCCTGAGCAAAAAAAAAAGACTTTTGAACTGCACCCACACTGTGACCATGCAAAATTTCTGTTCAATTTCTGCTGTTTTTCCCCAACCATTGATGGAAAAAAAATATTTTAAATCAAACAGAAGGCTGTCAGTCTTCAAACATCTGTGTTTCTTCTTCTGTGTTCGAGAATATTAGTAGGTAACGACCAACAGAGGCTGTACACCAGACATGATTGACCACAATATGTCTTAATACTTGGGTACAGATGTGCCTCCACAAATAAAACATAACCACACACACATGCAGACAGACACGCACGCACACACACACACACACACACACATACACACACAGGCTCTCCAGTCTGTTCCTTGTCCCCAGCTCAGGGTTGCCTCAGCAGAGACTTCATCTCAGCTGTATCCCATAGGAGAGGGTGTGGACCCTCTGATAGGATGGGTCACTGTGGTCCTTAGGAAGAAGCCCGGCTAACGTCTGCAGTAGAAACCACATGTTAGCATTTCACAAAGAGACTCCCTCTCACACGAATACTAAACATTACATATACTGACATGAAAATCCATTTCTGCGGAGATCAAAGCCATACATCAAAGTCTATGTAATGTGTGCATCTGTGTGCATGCAAGGCTAGTCTGTGCATACTATATGAGTGTGAGTGTGTGTGTGTGTGTGTGTGAGAGAGAGAGAGAGAGAGAGAGAGAGAGAGAGAGAGCAGGGTGGGGATGTACTGGGATCACAGGGTCTACTGCAACACCCTTTTTCATTAAACTGCCAGTACCACCCTGTTACAGTGCATATTTTGCATTAACCAATGGAATTCTTTGTTTATTCTGAAAGACACTTTTTGACACATTCATGAATTTTTTGCTTCTCTGTTTTTCAAAAATTTCCCCCCGCTTTAACAGATATACATGTTACTTTCCTGGTTCGGTGTTTGCTAGTGGAAACAAAACATGACTAGTGGAAAAAGAAAAGAAACAATGTAAAGGAGGATGGGAAGGGAGGTTTTGAGAAATAAATAGACTCGCACACAGTCTATCAAAACTGTAGCAAGGCTACCACCTATTGACAGTTTAGAGAATTATATGTTGAGCATGTACATTGTTGTAGTGGTCAAGTAACACTACACACTGTACAGCTGTAGCAATGAGCTGTTTGAATCTCTTCTACCAGGCATGTTATGAAACTGCCCCATTATGGGTGTAATTTAGTCTGGTTATTAAGATTGGGCAGACTGAGCTATTGTGTGTTTGTCAGTAACCACACTTATAATTCATTATGAATATGTCATAACACTTGTGGAACTGTGCCTCAACTGAAGTGTTGCCACGTTGTTGTTATGGCATTTCTGATTTACAGTATGTCGTGATTACACAGCGAAGTGTCGGCCTACAAAACTCACAACACAACGGGCCCGAGCTGACTCGCAGGATTTTTGCCATAAGACACAGCGGGCTTTGTTTGCACAGGGCAAAACTGAAACTCACATTCTCAGTTCTCAGAAAACAGGCACTTCATATTATTAGAATGTTTAAAAAGCTTACAGTGCATGCAGATCACTAAATCAGTTCAGTATGTGTTCCTTGTTATTTGTAGCCACATTTCTCAGGCGATGAATTATGGACAGCCCACTTTCATTAAGAAAAAAAAAAGTTTAGCATATTGGAATAGTGTTGTGAAATCATAAAAATGCTGCATTAGCTTTTTGGATTGTGTATAGTATAAAAAGATAGATGGCATGCGACAGAAATCACTGGCTGGATTCAAACTCATGATGTTGCAAGTACATGTTATGGAGTTACCTGAGTCAACACTATGCACCAGATAAATGCTTTCTCCCCCCTGTTATTCTCAGATTTCATGTCCTAGTACCCTTGCCATGTCCTCTCCTCTCTTTCCTCTTTCAGGCGAAGTCTTCAGCAGATATGGGCCACTGGCTCGGCCTCTTGCTGTCCCAGACCGGGACAAAGACCGACCCGGAGGAGCTGACGTACGACTACGTCAACTCTGAGAGGATCTCCAGCATCGTCAATGCAGCCAAGACTTCCTTATAGTGAGACACGCATTAGTTATGTGTGCATGCTTGTGTGTGCGTGTATTTAGAGGCGCAGTTTTAACATCAGGCCTCGTGTTGTGTTTGTGTGTGTCTGTGTTTTCCCCCAGCTTGATGCAGAGGAGGTACTCAGAGCCTAACACCTACATAGACAGCCCACCCTCCATCTCTCACAACACTGATGAGCTGTATGATGATGTGGCATCTATAGGAGCTGACCCAGAGGTAGCCATCAGCATTTTCATGTCCTGCGCTGTTCTGGTGGCACATGGACACTTCTTGGTGTCCTCCTCATCACAGTCTTTATATATATCTTTTCTGTAAACACAACTTCCAGTGCAATCGGTGCATCCTCTCGTGAAATGTAACCAAAAATTCTCAGGCACCGACACACTGATAGAGGAAGCTTTAGTGCTATACTTGTTAAAATGTTGGACTAATGGAATAGGAGAGCATAGGGCCCGTGCACTCTTCTGCATTGGTTTGGTTTTTTTAAGCATATTTTTGTCTGGGTCTGACTTACGCTCTTGTTTTGAAAACATTGCTGTCAGTTTCACTTTTGGTCTCCGTCTCATAACATTTTATT
The DNA here is from genome assembly GCA_900302555.1 of Myripristis jacobus. Classification (NCBI taxonomy): domain Eukaryota; kingdom Metazoa; phylum Chordata; class Actinopteri; order Holocentriformes; family Holocentridae; genus Myripristis; species Myripristis jacobus. The sequence goes on along the minus strand of OMLB01028314.1, from coordinate 26,534 downwards.
CTTCGTGTCACGCCAAACCAGGATGTTGACGAGAGCGGCCTGCCAGAGAGCGAGGAGAATAACCTTCAGGAACATAACGAATCATGCACTCAGGATGCCAAGGACGTAGTGGGTACAGGACAGGATACTGAAAACAGAGTTTACCTGGACCTCATCCCTGTGCGCTCCTTCCTCCATACATCCTGTGGGAGTAAAACCCCCCCACACAAAGACGTCTCCAGACATTCCCCAGGCCCCACAGAGGAGCAGCAGGACCCCCCCTGCCAAACAGGAGAGGTAGGAAATCTCAGTCGTGTTGTCGTCTATTTACATCGTGTGTCATATTTGGTAGATTGGTGCCAACTGATGTTTAGATAGCCATAAAAAGATCCGTCCTCAACAAATTCAATATAACAAGAGAGGTAGCTATTATTTTACTATCGAGCGATGCTTTATTGTTTAGGTCCACCTTATCTTGTGCAACACAGTCGACAGAAATTTAATTTAGAGCTCTAATCAGGCTGACGGTCTGATCTGAACAATGTGTGTCGCAGAAATAAGATTGGAGATGATAACAAGCATGTTATATAAAAGCGCACTCCAAGAAAAATGGAAACACAACTGACATTGAACAGACATCAGATTAACTTGGAAGAATTAGCTGTAAAGTTGTGCTTTTTAAAGATTAAGTCTTTTTGACAGGACCGTTGGTTATTATGAACGATACATGCATGCAGTTTGATTTTTTTTGATGGTACCAAAAAAAATTGTGTTTACTTGCATGTGCATTTACACTCTGTGTTTTATGCACTGATTCCAGCTTGAGCCAACTAACCCTTCCGAGCCGGAGCCTTCACATATGATAAATGGCACCAATTTGATTTCTACCACCAACAAACCTGAGCAAGAGCGTCCCCTGTCCCCGAGCCCGCTCCGGCCCCAGTCTCAGCCACAGAGGACCTCATCCCAAACCCACGAACCTCTGAGGAGGGTTAGTGCTGGATTACCAAACCCCCACGGATCCAGCCCCTCTGGGACACCGAGCCACAAAGCCCTGCAGAGTACAAGTGGGCTGGCTCAGGCTGCATTCGGACTCCCTCACAGCCCACAACCCCCTCGGGGAAGAAGTACAGGCAGTGGAGAGAAGCCCAGGGCCTATACCATAGGTGAGGAAAAAACAGGGGCAATGGGGTTTGTTAGCTGCTCTATTACAAATGAGTAGAATGTAGCATTTAGTGCTCTCAACATTGTCAGTGCAACCTTTTGTGTCATGTGTTCCTCGAAACAGCTTTTGTCTAAGATTTTACTTATTTACACCAGGGGAATTTTTACATGCTGTCCTAAGAGATGGGGTTAATGCTGGTCTTGTTTTCTTTGCATGGTGAGCTATTCTGCCCCACCTTCCTCATTCTGTCTTTATCTTATATTACCACAGCACCATCTAGTGAAAAGCTTCATCCTGCACAGTCCAGGGCAGCAGCTGGAGAGCAGTAATTGTCTTTATAAACGTTCACTCTTTAACTTGTACTCCTGAACTGCCAGGGTGTCCCGGAGCAGTTGAGGTGAAACTGGGCAAGAACCGCACCGAGGCAGACATGCGACGCTACATCGACGAGCGGGACCGTTTGGAGAAAGAGAGGGAGGAGGTCAGGAACAGTCTGGCCAACCTGAAGAGGGAGAGGAGGGAGATCAAAGAGGAGCTCAGCACCTGTCAAGGTAGACCTGCGCTTTCCTGTAGAGACAGACCCGATAACACGCAGCGGTCTGTGGATAAAGCAATGGCTAGAGTGTGTATGACTGACAGCTGTCTGTCATCCTCAGATCCCAAGCAGCAGGCCTCCCTAGAAAGCAGTCTGAAGCAGAAGGAGGAGGCGTGTCGGGAGGCGGAGCGCCGCAGGGTAGAAGTGGAGCTACGATTGGTAGAAGTAAAGGAAAGTCTGAGGAAGGTGGAGGCAGGGCCTTTTACACTGGGCACCACATTGGACAGCAGCCTGCAGGACACACCCACGGTGAGTGATCACTGTGCTGCCTGAGGTCATTATTATGTATGTGTGCAGTCTGTTTATGGTTTTGTGATCATGTGTCACCAGTGATAAAGATGGAGTCATTAAACAAAAAGCAGAATCCATGAACTTTGCATACAAGGGCTTAGTCATGAGGATGAGTACAAGAATAAAGAGGTTTAAATGAAATACTGACATCCAAGCCTTCAGCAAAGGTCAGCGTCGAAGAATCCCTGATTTTTTGCCATGTGGGGAAAACAAGATTGCTTAGGTCACAGAATCTAAAGGATTATTAGGATGCTGATGAAAGGTGCCACTCGTTTTCATACCAGAATTTGTTCTCTGCCATTCCACCCTCAGTGTAAAGCAGCATCCCTGCCCCCCCTCCAGACCCCACCGTCGCAAACGTCCAGCAGCAGCACCAGTGGGGACTCTTCCTCCCCGGTCAACTCTGCCACCATGCTGAAGAACAGACCCGCCTCCATCATGGCAACCAATAAAGGCAATGTCCTGCAGAAAGCCAAGGTGAGACTGTGTATTGAAGAGAAAGCTTACAAACATACAACTGCTGTCATATTACGTTGGAGTATATTACATAATGTCAAACTACCTAAAATTCTTTTATAAATTTACAGGAGTGGGAGAAGAAATCCACCACCTAGGAGAGATTGTGAATGTCCTTTGACCTCCTGTGGCCTCTAAGGTCAACTTGTTTCTCTTGGCCAGGTTGGCTGCACGCCACTTGACCTGCTTTGGCAAGGAGCTGCTGGGTTCAGGCACTTAATCAACACGCTCCCCTCCCTGGACCCTCCATCCTCATCACTTCCTTGTCAAGAGCACAAACGGCCAATCAGATCGAGGCACAAGCTGTCTCCTCACTGACAAATGCCACTGGACAATTTTAGTTTCAATGACTTTTTAAGTTGTTTTTCTCCATTTCCAAGAGGGAGAAATTTGATGTAGTTGCATTTTGGCCAGTCTAATAATTGTTTTTTGATAATGATGCACAAATGGGATGTTTTTTGGCAGTGCAAACACCCTTAAGTTTGACACCACTGAACGACTCCTGAACGTCTCCTGAACAGGTATGTTATATATAAAGATTCCCTTCTACTAAATTGGCCATTTGGTACACTTTAGATTGTAGCTTGGTTCGTATATGCTGGTAGCCAAGATGTAAATATATTTACACCATTATTGTTCAGCATTGTGGTATTGCTAGCTAAAAATGCACTTTTTATTCAAATAAAATATACTGACAGCAGTTTTGGCCTGATAATGTTTTCATTGCTCATAAAAATACATGATTTTTGCTTTGAACATGATCAGTTTTCTTTTGGAAATGATCAGAGATGCATTTCAGTCAATTTCCAACCTGGTCTCTTTTTGAATCCAACTCATCTTTGTTTTTCTCTGAAGAAATGTGAAGTACTTTGATTTCCAGAAATTTCTGGACAATAAGAAGGTTTGGATGGATAAAAGTTCCATTTACATCAAGCACAGATGAGTGCCATGCTCCAAATGTCTATGTAGGGCTGCGCGGTATGGACAAAATCTAATATCACAACATGTTTTACCAAATACCTCAATATCAATATTATGATGATACTGTGGGGGATGACTACTGGCGCTTTCATAAGATCTTTACATACAAATTTTTTGATAAACAATCATCAGTCATTTGGATATTATGACACTTCTGTGTATTAAATGTCAGTTGATGTGGCCTGCAGTGCCCACCGTGAATCTGGATTTGTTTGTTGACTTGCTTCAGATCATTTATGGTTGACTAAATGTGGCCCATTACTGGCACACAGTCTGGGGGTTAGTGTGAAAACTGTTCAGTCTCCAAACAAAACAACTAGGACAGGTTAGCTTCTGGTTCTGAACACTTGATTTAAGTTGAGGAATCCTCTGCACTACAAAAGCATTTGAAAAGGCCATTTAATAGTGGGTTCAACCCTTTGTCCTAACTTTTACTAAATTTGTGCCCAAATTTAAAACCACTCTCTTGACAGACCCACTCCCCTCTGCTATCTGTCCATTGATTTCTTAAACCAAGATTTATGGACATGTAAGCTGCAACAAATTGCCCCTGCAGGGATAAATAACATCAAAATCTGAATCTATCTATGCCAAAAATGAGGCCACTGTTTATCCATCCAGGGTGCCCCAGAACAAAGCAGTAATCTGAGTTTAACAGAGCCTGGTGTGGACCCTGTGCAGTATGTGCTGTATACTTTACTGTACATCTTCACTGCATCACAAGTGCGAGCTGACAATGACGTGCCTTACTTCCATTACAAGACGTTTATGGTGCAAGTGTCCTGGCCTGGAGGAAATGGAGACAGGGACCTGGGGACGGAACTGGGGAGGGAATAGAGGGATAGAACAATTGAGAGCAAAGGAGGCCTGACCAGGAGCACTGGCCTGCAATTCATCTCAGTTCAAGAGCGTCCTCTCACCACGAACAAATTGCTCTCCTGGGTCACGGCTGCAGTCGGAGTGGAGCCCTGTGCCACTGAACCCTGTAAGATGTCGCCTTTGGGAGTCTGGTACACAACTACCTCAGTGTCACTCATTTGGAGACATCTATCTGTGCTTGTTGAAGCGGGTTGGGCATTGGGGATGGCTCATCCAGGAAAGATGCGGTGGACTCACCAGGAGAGCTCTGTTCTCAGCCTGTGCCTGCACCATTTCATACACAGATTATATTATTGCATGAGAATGTCCCTCTGATCCCAGATAATTTGGGTTCCACTACTGTGTGGAAACTGCTCAGGTTGTTAAGGGAAAGATTCTGGAGATGAGCTTCTTTTTCGGTACATTTATTTAGCACCCAGTGAGAATCCTTAATGTAAAAATTAAAACATGCACAACCGATACCAGAATTGATGCTGCTCCTTCAGGGAATCTCTCCAACAGTCTGTAATGATGTAACTCTAGCTCCACTCTCTATATAGTCATCCAATTTCTGGTTGAATACTTTGGACAAAATTATAGCAAAAATGTGAAAGAAATAATCCTGTGCTGCCCTGGTGTACTTATAAAAATGATACCTTTCTTGAAATTGATTAAGCATTTCATTCTTAAAATACAGTTTCCATTGCTAAATTTTGTAATAGCCAGATTGAAGAAAGTGCCACTTCTTTTTGTGAACAGAAGAATGTTTGTCAGTTGGAAGATTTTAGCAATTGCTGTCTGCATGACGGTGCATATCTTGTAAGAGAAGTTATTTTTTGGTGCTTTTTAGAGAAGGTCATCTAAAGTCCACATGCTTAATGGAAACCAATGCAAGGCATGCATTACAGAGAAGGTGGCATTCCTCAGGGACATTCATTTTCCAAAATAATGTTTGCCTGGAAAAGTTTGGAGAGCAAACTGTTTTGTTTTTTTTTCCTAAAAAAATGACAAACGGTAGGCAAAGGTAGGGAAAGCATGAAATCAGCTTTACTCTCTGATTATAACATGTATTTAATCAAATAATATATACTTTTACTTTATTCACAAGTATGTTTTTAACATCTTAACAAGATACCCATAGCGAATTTCAGCATCCATTGATTGTTTCTAGAGTTTAAAGTGTTCATTACTTATCATGGTAAAGCCTGTTGAAATACAGTACAGCAACCAAGCAAAAATGTCGTATTTGGTGTATTGCATTTTTGGCACGATCTGTTTGTTGCAGTCTTGGTGTGGAGGAGGGAGGAAGTCTAACACTGTTCTGATTACACATTTTTGCAAAATAAAACCACGACACAAAAGAACACTGCACCAAGACGAGAATCAAGTCGACAGATTTTCCGCCAAAGTGAGCACAATGATTACTGAGTTCAAGATGGAGAAATCGGCGACGCGGACGCTCCAGTGGAAACTCGGTTTGAAGGCACTTTGTGATTGCACTGGGTAGAGTGCCACTTAAAATATTCAAACAGTGACAACATTTCTGTCAACGCTGTCAAAAGAAATGTTAGTCTTCCCTTTACTCAGTGTGTGTACCTGCAAAAGTCCTCGGCACATAAATGTCCAGTTGATTAGTGTTTGCAGTGTGTGTGTGTGAGGTGTTTGTGTTTGTATTTCAAGCTGCTGGGACAGGCGAGTCAGTGTTACGTGTATTTTGCATGGTGTATTAAACGGCATGTCTCCTGCGATGCAGTTTGTAGTGATGCAGAAGTTCCTGGTGGCTCTTCCTCTGCCTGTTCCTCCTCCTCAGACCAGCAGGCCTGGGAAGGTCCCCTCTGGATGAAGGCCTGCTGCTCCCTGGGGACGACAAAATAAGTCGACACCACTAAACATCAATACCATACTGTTACAAAAGTGTGAGGCTGACATGTAGCCACAGTTGTTGCTCACACCAAGAGATCTGGATAAAAATGGATGAAAACTTGTTGTGAACTCAATAAAAAAAAAATTGTTTTGCTATGTGCATAGTCACAATGTCTTTTTTATCATCAGCTGAATCTTTGCTTGACAACTGAATATGTATTGAAAAATTCTCCAAAAGCTCTGTTCCGGTGCAATTCCATTGGTTTTTCCTATTATACCCCACATAATTGAATCCCGTGCTACCCAAATATTTCATTAGAATTTCCAAACCTACCAGAGGTGAGCCAGAGGTGTGACAATGTGGCGGTAACTTGCAGTTAGCAATAGAAGCTTTGACAGATAAAATGGAAAATAAGAAAGGAAGTATTGGAAAGGATATCAAAAAAAGGTGAAAATGACAAAGAAAGGCAGAGAGGAAGAAAACAGGTCAAGGGAGGATCCTCGTTAATTTCACTGACGTGTTTCGCAGTGTGGTCCTTCGTAGCCTTGGCACTGGCAGCGGAAGCTCCCTCCCGACAGGATGCAGAGCCCGTCATTCATACAAGGATTGGGCTTGCACAGGTTTACTGGCTTCTTCACCTCTGATTGAAAACAGATACCACAAAGACAAAATGCTGAGATATGCTGCCTGGGTGACATACTTGAATAAATAAATCATGACTGTACCTTATTTTAGCCCAAACCATCCCCTTATTCCTATTTCCTGAGCAGGAGAGAACAATAGGTATGTCCCTGCGTTCTCACCTGAGCACAGCATCTGTACCAGCACATCCTCAAAGTACTTGAGATCCTCATAAAACGGCACTGAGATCACGTGCTCCTCCGAGCCGGCGATCCGCAGCAGCCTGTCTCTCTGCACGTCTCCGATGCCGATCACAAACAGCGAGACCCCGTTATCTCTTATCTTCTGAGCTGGCACAACAGCGTCGTCCCCACCCGAACCATCGGTCACCACCACTACGGCCTTGTTGACGCCGGGCCGCGCCCCCTTGGCCACCGTCAGGACGCTGGAGTGGACGTGGAGTAAAGCGGAGCCCGTTGAAGACACTCCACCCATGAAGCTGGCCTCGCCAACGGCCTTGAGCACGCCGGAGCCCGACTCGTGGGTGTCCAGGTTGAACACTGTGGTGGGTCTCCGGCTGTAAGTCACCAGCGCCACCTGGGCCACGTCGCGGTTGATGTCAAACTGGACGCTGACACTGCGCACAAAGTCCCGGAGGCTGGCGAAGTTGTCCCGGCCGACGCCACCCGAGGCATCCAGGGCAAACACCAGGTCTACGGCCTGGCTCAGGCAACCTAAAACACACAAAAACAAAGAGTTATGCTCTCGAAACACACAGGCATCCACTCCACATACAGCAGCATTGGCTATGATGCTCAAAACAAGATTTAAAAGTGGCACAGCAAAACCTCAAGAATGTCCTTCCCCTCCTTTTCCCAAGGGATTATTAATCTAAAGCATGTCGAATTCCACAAAAAAGAATCTGTGTAAATAAGTTGACATTTTTTGTGTTGTTTGTTTTTTTCAGCACTTTTGAGACCTATATGATCCCATTTCATCGAATCACATGGCAGAATTTGAAAATTAGTATACCATGTTGTGGTATTACCTTGGTTGTCCACACTGCAGATCTTGGCCTTAAGTTCAGGGATCTTGGCATTGAATCTCTCAGGTGAGGGATAGGTGAGGGTCCGTTGTGGATTTCCTGTGATGTTGTTCAACTGTCCTTTTAAAGAATCGGGCCCAACCCCGATAAGGAAGATCTCTCTGTCACGCGCGTATTTCGCAGGCTCCACCACCTCGTCAACAGCAGGTGTGGCTGTGAGCAGCACCACCACGCGCGGCAGGTCATCCGAGACGTCCGCGAACACCGGCGCGCTCACGAAGCCGTGGCGCGTCACGTAGCGGAGGGCCTGTCCCGTCCGGGTCTCGCCGCCGATGGGCTGGAGCTGCTCCACGGCTTTCAGCAGCCCCCGCACGTCGCCTCTGAACTTGCCCACCTGGGCCTCAACGCGAGCCTCTCTGCCAAACACCGCCAGGCCAACTCTGGTCGGTGTGTCAGAGCTGATGACGGCCTGCAGGAAGCGCTTCAAAAAGGACTTGAGGCGGAGGAAGCCTTCCAAGGTGAGCGCGTCGGAGCCCTCCACCAGGAAGAGCAGGTCCACAGAGCAGTCCAGTGATAGTGCTGGAGCTGAAGAGGGACAGGAGACTTGATTGGTTTGCTTATGGAACTGCAAAATAGACAGTACTAAGGCTGAACACCGCATGAGAATCATTCATTTTCATCCAGGCATGAGAAAAAAATAGTTAGAGTACAGTAACTAGAAATGTACCTCATTACTTTTTGAAATTAAATTAATGCAACTACAATCTTCCAAAGAGGAAGAGAGGCTCTATAAAGCCTGGGACATTATGTTAATATCTCAGCCCCTTTCTTCCGCCCTCGGTAGTGTACAGACCACAGTGTGGGTCTCCTCCATAGCCAGGCAGGCACACACAGTGGTAGCCGTCTGGACCCTCTGACACACACGTTCCCCCGTTTAGGCAGGGCTGGGAGTCACAGGGATCTAAATGGGAGTGAGACTGGTTTGAGATCAGCTGCAAACACATTTATACACAAATGGATCATCTAAAAAAAACAGAGTAAAAGAAAGCAAGAAAGACAGAGAGAGAGGAAGAGCAGGAGAAAGAGAGAGAGAAAGACATGTACCTGGACAAACAGTCCGATGGCAGACTGTCTGGTGTCTCTTGTAAACTTTGTTGTACCTGCAACACACACACACACACACACACACACAGTTAAAAAAGATTCTAACATTGATGAAATTCTTCACATTTTAGCTACAATGAAATTTCCTGCGGGCTCCCAGCGAAGGAAGACACATCCTGAGTACTGGACAAGGAACAGTACCACCTGCTTTTTTGATGTAAAATGCCTAAAAATGCTTTATTTTGTGAACTGCACAAAATTATACCCATCTAACCCTATTGTATTGGGGCAGACTAGAAACCTTGCCAAATCACACATCACAAATCTGTCCATCCAAATCTCTGGATGGACAGATTGCACTAGAGGTCAGTAGGAAAGAGTTTTTTGGGGGTTTTTTTGCATTTTGGGTGAACTGTTCCTTTAACAAAACAAAGACTATACACTCACTGACTCTGTATTTATGAGGGCAACACCAACACGGGATGTGTGTGTGTGGTCTTGCATACTTGTACCTGTAGTAAGGACAGAGAGAAGTGTATGGGGAATATCCCTTGGAGCCTTTCCAGCACATGAAATTTCCCTGCAGCTCTTTCACCGTCTCCAGCGTCCTCCTCTCACATGGGTAGGATTCCACCTGACAGCCTGAGGGACGGGACGGGACGGGACAGGGCGCGGGAAGGGAGGGAGTCCGGGAACGAGAGAGGAAGTTGGAGAGAAGGAAGCAGAGCGAGGTTGAGAGAGTTGGGGGGGGGTTACAGTGACAGAAAAGGAGGAATTTAAGGAGGGACGGAAATAGGGGGAGATGAAAGAAGATGAGAGAGGGAAAGAGGAAATTAGGGGAGTGGGGGGGGGTGAGTTAGAGAGGAGCGGAGACGTCTGAGGTGACCATGTGTGGCACATTTCACATCCTTAAATGTTACAAAAGTCTCCCTCTTGTTTTACATATATAAGGAAATACAATTTCTATAATGTAAAATGTATCATTTCTCAATAATTTTTCAAACTAACAGTCAAAATCTATTTGAACTCAAGTTTATTTATTTTTCTTGACTTCTTATATACTGACAAATGAGGTGTTGGTGCCTGACTGATATATCAGTCAGCCAATATTATTGTCTGATATTCTGACACTGGCCTATCACAGATACATCGCTATCGACATATGTTGACTCGTATGGGCCAATATGAAATTTTTTTTTTTTTTTTTTTTTTTTAAACAC
>OMLB01028314.1:0-12442 GCA_900302555.1 Myripristis jacobus | reverse complement strand
GGACCTCTCAAAACTGCCCTTCCCGACGCTGTAGGAGCCATCCATGAGGAAGAGGATGTCCATGGCAGCTGAGCACTTCATCACTTCACATTTAAACACACACACACACACACAAACACACACACACACACACACACACACACACAGAATTAACAGTTGCATACTTACAATATGATGTCCAGCATAGATAAAGAAGTGGGCCCACACTTGTCCTAAGAACAAACCAATGCATTGCTGGCAAGGAGCTTTTAATCTGTTGTTGTGTATGAGGATTACGGGCCTATACTTGTAATTTAACAACTGGACTACGGCACTTAAAATAACAGCGACCACAGCTGCATGCCATGCCTTGCCCTAATCTCAACATAATAACAATGGAGCAACGGCTTAATATGACTAAACTCAATTTTCCCAAAAAAAACATTTAACAAGCAGGAACAATCCTCCTGCACACACCCACCCGTGAGCGTGTTGGTGCCTGTTACTGTAGCAGCATAAATAATCAGTGGTGTATCTGTCATGTAAGCATGCTCTGCTGGTCATGAAGAAGTCATTAGAGGCAGGCAGAGTGCGCTGCCTGTCTATCACAGTCCTTGTGAAGGATTGCCACTGATCCTGCGCACACATGCAATAGCCAAAAAACACCTTCCTCTGCCAGACAGTGCCAACATATTCAGACCACCCACCACCTCAACACCTTCTTCCTAACAGTTGCTGCCGTGCCTCACCATTATGTTGCCAGATCATTTGTTATTGTCTCACTGCACAGCGTCTCACTATTTCATAATGTTTGTACAAGCCTGTCTACATCAGACATGGCACAAAGTGGCATGTTTCAGACTATGCACCTCAGTTTTCATTGTTCGCTGGACTACGACACTAGTGGTCACTCATTGTAGTACAAACCTACTACATGCTTTGCTTATTATACAGGAAACACTGCCCAAATACAGACGGCTCCAAAACACTGAATGCACTGAATGTTTGCAGAGTAATACACTGTAGCCACATGCTGTTTACTGGCTGCAGTGTGTGTTTTGCACTGCCCATTTGCATCTGATTTTACTATGAATGTCAGTAAGTTCAATGGAATTTGTTTGCCCCAATTCCACTGACATAAATCAATATAAATTTATTCTACTTAGGAATTCAACTGATTATGTGTGTGATTCTGATAAGGTGCTCACTCTCTCCTGCTGAGTTGATCTTGAGGATAGTTTCATGGCTGGTCTGGATCTCCTGCACCGAGGTGCCTCGCTGGACTAGAAGGGACAAACAACTTTTTTGTTAAATCACAGTAATATGCATATTTACATTTGCATACAATCTCTCTTTCTCTCATTCTTTCAGAAAAAAGGTAACATTTAAATAAACACATGTACTCACCATATACATTGGCATTGATATAAATAATAGTTTAAATGTCAAAAGTGAAATCAAAGAAATCCTGATCATCCATACACACTGGGGATGCACATCATTGGCATCGGTCAATTAAAAGGCATATTAGATACTGGCAAAAATCCAATACTTTTTATCACTAAGAAAAATAAATACGACATGTTTAACGTAACTCAAGTTGAAGTAGTTTTCTTATTTTGCCCAGTGAATGTGTTTATTTTGAAAAGCATTATAAAAGTATTCTAAGCCTGCATCTGCCAGTGGGTCATCACAGTAATAGTAAGTATAATAATATGTTAATTCCACTGATGAAGAGACTTTATGTTTTCTGCAATTAGGTGCAAAAATATATGCATATATCAGAACCTGCAGTCAGCCAAAAGAATTGGAAAATACCTGCATATCGACAAAGAATCCAATATCGCACACACAGAAAACCCAGTATAAATTTGCTAGACTCGTACAAGTTGATTTATTTGTACTTGTGTCCCAAAACAAAAAAGAAAAAAAAACATTTACATAGAGTAACTACTGTAACTAACTTCCCATTAGAGGCTTAGGCACTGACTGAGATAGGAGCTTTACTCGTGTTGATGACAGCCAACACCTGTAACTTGACATCAAGTTGACAACCTACGACTTTAATGTGCTGTTAGAGTGGGCCAAATGAGTGTATACACACACTTAGGTTGACATGTACAAAAGACTGACACATAAACACACACACTCTGCCCCTGGGGCCCATAGCCCCTCTCCATGTAAACTGACTACCATTTAGTGTCATTCCAACATCCTTTGAGCCTTGGGAAAAAGAAGAAAATAAATGGGATGTTGTCCTGGAATCGGATTCAGCTCACTGCCTCCCACTTGACCCCTGTTGAAATGGTTGATTGGGTAATCAAAGCTAATGTGAGCGGACAAGTGAAGGCAACCATTCTTTCATTCCAGTCACTGAGAGGACATTGGTCTATTCAGGGACATGTACAGTCCAAAGAAAAAAAGGGGAGATACGCAATTCCCCATTTAGAAACCTTGTGAGCATGTGCTGCGTCTGGCCGGTTGTCCCTGGTAACCCCAGCAGGTCAAAGAAGCATTCGCCCGGCCCAGAGACAGAACGCTTGAACGCTTTTACAGGCATGAATCTTCCCATTAAACAGATTCCACACTTCAAATGGCGCAGTCCTTCCCCTCAATCAAACTCCAGGAGGAATTTGTCAAACACCATGTTCACTCTCCTGTCAGCTTCGAAATAATGCTTTAGATGTTGGCCTCAGCTTGACATAATCCCGGAAGACAGACCATGCAGATGGAGTCCTAAGCAGCGAATTGAGATTAGTGATGCTTCTTATGATGACTCTTTCAAGTCTCAAGGGAGAAAAGCTACAAAGAATCAGGAATCAAAGCAAAGTTCAGTGCCCTGCTTAGCAGCGAGGGTGTATCTGTGTCAGATACTTTAGCGTCAACGTGGACTGTTCCTTCCTCTTTCTCTCTCACGCATGTCTTGCAATCAGACTTGGGAACCAACAGAAAATTGTAATGCAATGTCACAGGATTACAGTAGTTTGATTGAGATAATTTTGGAAAACATGATTGCTACCATTACAAGTAATACTTTTTTGAATGTGTGAGATATTCTTTTTTGTGTAATAGGGTATATTAACTGTAGAATTATAGACATAAGAATTAATGTGAAATAGCCAATGACAGTATCTACAGATGGTGATAATACTATTTGAACTCTGTCTTGTCCCATTGGCTTTACACTCTACAGGTTTTTTGGGGGAAACTGGTCAGAGTTTTCAGACTGCATCATCAAATTGCAATACTCTTGTCAATTATGGTATTAAACACAATTTGGTAGAAGTGTCACTCTGATTTCATGATGGGGGTGGGTTATGGAAGGGAGATTAGGAGTCAGAGGTTGTTAGCTTAAAACACCCAAACTGACACGGTAAAGCAAGGGAAGGAACTCAAGACACTCCCACAGCTGCTTTCAACATTTACTCCCCCAGGCATTGTAAAGAAGGGATGTGGGCTAGTGAGGGTGAAGGTGAGATTTGGTCAAGAGGAGATGAGAGGCAAGGTACAACCTGTTGGAATGAGGGGAGGGAAAATAGCAACAGAGGAAAGAGAGGGTGGAACAAGCAGAGAAGGAAGAGTGGAAGAAGAGAAGAATCTTCTGGCTTTGGTTTCCTCTTTGGTGTTTGGTTTTCGCCCCTCCAACCAGTGAGGAGAAGACCCAGGTTTTGGGCTCCCTCTCTTTCAGAGGGCTGCTCCAGTGCCAAGTTCTTCACAATTTCATCCACGGTTGAGAATTTGAGATCACCGGCTACAGCTACTACAGGAGTCAATGAGCCGCTGCATTGAGCTGAACGGCCACATAGCATCTTCATGAACCAAACACTGACCGACTGTGACCCTGGTGTGAGAGCCACTAGGTTAATGATGATCTTCTTTTACTGGTGGCTTGTTATTTGTCTGGATGGCTGCTGGAAGGTTATGAGCAGCTTTGCCTGAGGGCGTACGCTCCAACTGCCCATCCACACTCCATAAGACTCATCTGCCTCAATGTTCCAGCTAACTAGCATCATCAAGGCTTGGTTAAAGGAAAAAAACAGCAGTTCCTGACTATGACTTGCCAATCTCAGAGGCACTATCCCAGCTCAGTAGCCTCAAATCATGCGACACAGAGGGCAGAGAGTTTGCAGGTTTTTGTTCCAACCAATGACTTCACATGATTTGAGATGCCCTTCCTAGCTCCTATAATCTTCAACTGTCTCTAACCATCTATAAACTTTTAGCTCACTGGTATGTATGATATGATATTTGGTACAGAGCGTACAGGAATTCAAGCATTTTTGGTATACCTAACCCGCCCTACAGACCTTAGTCATTTCAGAATCCTGGCTATGGACATGGATTCACCACTTCTCTGATGTCCTCACATGAAAAGTTAATTAGCAGGTAATCCACTTACGTTTGGGCTGTTCCACAAGCAATGGAGCAGGGGAGGCTAATTTGCTGTGTTCAAACACAATCCCCTCCTCCAGTCACTCATACGCCCACAGAATTCTTGTCATTCTATGTGACTAAAGGCTTCAGAATACGCTCTTTGGGAATGACATGTCTCAACTTTGATGCCAGCAGCCTCATCCATTTGTCATTACATAGAAAGAGAGGAGCAAATCAAGGATTTTAAGTCAGGAAAAATAAAACAGCACAACACCTGTAACCTCAGCTTCCACTTCTTCTTATTCCACGCCTCCTCCTCATCCTGACAGTGAAAGTTTAGGGCCTTAGGAAGCATTTTTATTATGGTCAGTCAGACCCTACAGCCCTAAACCAGGTCTATTCAACTAATACCCCCAAGTAGATTGATTGAACATCTTGAATAAATGTGAGTAAGGACTTTGCAGGAAAAACATGAGCAAGAAAATAGGAAGAAGCCCAAGGCTGACCGGACAGTGACTAAATGGCATTAATCGCCTGTCAGATGGGAGGAGTACTGAGGGATTTAGGTAATGTTCCCATGAAATCCATGAGAAAAACAGGATCAACGTCTATCTACTGTGAAATTTTAGTTCACAGTCTGGATTTTACGGATATGTAGCTGCTCAAGCACTGCAACATGTTATAAGTGTTGTCAGCACAGGAGGAAAGGGGGGAGTGCTGGAGAGATGAAACAGTCTGGTTTTGTGAAGTTCAAAGTCTTGAAATGGCCAACAGTAAATACTTCAGATGGTGCTCAAGCTGTCATTTTTGAAAACATCTCAACTGTTATACTGGCCCACGACTCCTGCCTCTCCCCTCAGGCGAATACTCTTGAGTCAGAGTGAGTGACGATGACCTATAAAAGCGATCCAAAATTTAACTTGCCTGGAAACAAGCACCACTTTAAGCACCTGCAGGAAATCACTTTGATGAGGATGAAATAGGAATTCTACAGCACTGGCGACGTGACAGGTTTGAGCAGTAAAACATCTTGTTAAAGAATTTGGGGCTGACCAGCGAAGAATTTTTGACACATCCCACACTTTTACCTCTGTAATGCAGTGTACACAGACAGACCTAAATCTATGCTCACACACACACACGACTCTTATTACTATATTTGTTTTACATAATAAAAAAATTCCTTTAATAACTTTAATCCAATTCTAAATCTTTTATCTAACCCAAATTCAACCCAAAGCCTTGAAATGGACAGGTGAAGAAACAGAAGAGCACTTTGAGTTTTCAGATTAGTGAGGCTTTCAGATCTCAAAAGGTAAAGAATGAATGTTGTTTACTTTCATATGTTGCACAATAATTGAATGCCCCAAATGGTTTGAAATACATTATTCCAAACACCATAGCTTTTATAACAAAAGCAAACAAAAAGCATTTTTCAGCCACATACCTCAAAAATGTGGTGTGTGCCATTTATTTATTTATTTAGATACCCATTCGTTCAGATAGACTATTCTTCCTGGGTTTGCAACTGAATACAAAGCGGCTATAATGTCAATCAACCAACCTTGAAGAAGCAGCAGTGTGAAGAGGAGGGAGAGGTGGATACCAGGGCGCATGTCGGGACACCTGGAATGATAAACAAAAGCATTTGCTTAGCCAGCGAAGGGAACAAAATACACACAATGCAGCGGGAGAGCGAGCGTGAGTGATAAAGAGAGAGAGAATTTCTCCAGAGAGATAAGGTGCACGGCATGGAGAAGTATGATAAAGTCTAGTTTTTACACATAAAAGAGGTGCGTGCAGTGCCACTGTACCAGATAGTCTTTCAGCCAGAGACAGAAGATGGGAATTGACGGGGAAAATAGCCTTTTCAGACACAGGGTCCACAGTGCGGCCCAAAGCTTGTCAGCCACAATTAATTCTTTTACCGAGCAAGTGAAGTGGGCAGCCTGACCCAAGAACTGCCACTGGCACACTCAGAATACCCTGACCTTGTACTCCCAACTAGCGTGAAGGCCAAGCCCTTCAAAAACCAGCAGGAGAACAGGGCAAAATATGGAAGGCCCAATGGTCTTGCAAACCGCTTGTCGACACAGGCATTAGCTCTTAACACCGTAACAATTTGCATTGAAATGGCAATTTTGCCCATGTCATCACTTTCAAGCTCTTCAGCCGCTGATGCTATGCTTATCTGCATTTCTTTACACAGAGCTGATCACATGGTATGTAAGCATGGTAAATCATGACATACAGTTGAGGCTGTAGTCACTAACTACATTACATGCTCATCATAACATATTAACATGCTCTTAAATATGGGTAGGTGCACAATAAAGGGACTGAGTGTGTGAAGTCCTCTATCCAGCCCCTTTATAACAGCAGCACGCCGGGATTTTGGTGTTTGAGTGACTGGTTTTAATAAAACTGCCCACCTCATGCTGACCTCTACACCCCAGTGATGCTGTTAAAGACTGGCAACAATCTGATATTTTGAAAATTAGCAGATTTCCTGCCAGTGTTAATAATATTGAAAAACAGACATGTTGCGTTCATTTTCCAGGATAGCTTTGTTTAACAAGGGACACAGCTATAAGCTAAATAATTCAAACAGCTGAGGCACCCCTTTCAATAGTCATTGAAATTCATGAAACAAGCATTCATTTTTGCTTCTTTATGTAACCTCATCAAAATGAACTCTGTTTGACATGGAACATCTGGTCAAGGCAGAAAAACAAACCCCAGAACTCAAAGAACAGCAGCCTGTGCCAGTGCATATGTTGTGTGTTCTGCAAAGAACTGCAATACTACAATACTGCATCCCTCTTTGACATGCATAATACAGTATATGTATTTAATCAGATGGCGCATCCTAAAGTGACTGCTCTGAGGCATGTTCAGGTATCAGAACTGTAACCCTCTGGAATACATTTATAATGGCTACCAATGAAATCTAGGAATGCAAATATTTACATTTTTTCCCCATGACCTCTCAGGGACTTCCAGTGTGCAGTGTGAATGCTCTGTATTACCAATAGCCCTCCCCCTGACGTATTCTAACAACTTGATGCAGGTTTCTCAAACACACTGTGCATCAAACAGTCTTTAGCTAATAATCCACTGACCCCACTTCCACCAGGGTCCCAGGGTCAGCAAGGTTCAGTGAAGAAAAACAGATACAAAAAATACATTGGTTAATTTATCTGTGGATTATTGTGGATGTAACTTTTCTGTAGTGGTTTTGCCAGTGCATGTCAGTAAAGCAAATCAATAGTGCTAAGTTAGTTTTCATTTGTACAGCCTCACTTTGTACAGTTTCAGCAGCCCTACTCTTGAGCTGGTTGTTCCCCAGCAGCTCAATAAAATCAGCTTGACTAATTTTCACAAGTCCCCTGATCCAGCTGCTGAAAACTTCTCCTATTAGCAGTAAAAATTAAATTGTTTAGGGGTGAAAACTTAACACTGTGTTTTACAAGTTTTGAAAACAGATTTTTTTTTTCAAGCCCCCTTAAACATGAGACAGCATTTGGAGGACAATATAAAAAAAAAATGAGCAATCAACTAATACCACAGGTGTATGGAGAGACACACCTGAGTGGACACATGTGCCCTCCCATACACACACATAAAACATTTTATGTTCAGGCAATGTGGATTACTGTCTCAAAACTGAGCCTGATTGGGTACCAGATTACCAACTTCTCACCACTCACATTCAAACAGTTAGTGTACCAAAACCTAACATGATAAAGATCACATCTGCCTTTGATAATAATGTATATGTTCTTGTGGACAATGGAGAGGGGAAAAAAGTGGTAGTATGTGTGCATGTGCATGCATGCAAGAGAGGGAGAGTAGGTGGGGGGCATGGGGGACATAAACATGCAGACAAATTACATCTGAGGGTGCATGTCCCAACAGAGGTGTAGTAGTCAAGTAAGGGTGGTTTGCTAATAGAAGGAACACCAATTTGATGATGCAGTGACAGAGGTAACTGTGTGAGACTGAACTCCCTCTGCTACTGGATCCTGGACTTCCTGACTGGCCAACCCCAGGTGGAAAAAAATAGGCAACTGCACCTCTAATACCATCACCCTCACCTCTGGTGCTCCCCAGGGTTATGTCCCGAGCAGGGTTATGTAGTGTCACACAGTTCCAGCACCACTGTAGAGTTTGCTGGCAACATAGTTGTGGTGGGCCTGATCACCAGTGATGATGAGAGGGCCTAAACAGATGAGGTGGAGGAGCTATCCCAGTGGTGCCAAACTAACAACCTCAATCTGAATGTCTGCAAGACCAAGGAACAGATTGTGGACTTCAGAAGGGAACAGCAGAGACACTACACAGCCCTCAGGATTAAGAGTGTCGTGTACC
This sequence comes from Myripristis jacobus, assembly GCA_900302555.1. Classification (NCBI taxonomy): domain Eukaryota; kingdom Metazoa; phylum Chordata; class Actinopteri; order Holocentriformes; family Holocentridae; genus Myripristis; species Myripristis jacobus. Next base: position 3,718 of record OMLB01028314.1, on the reverse strand, counting down.
TCAGTGTACATAACACTGATGGACTTCTACTCCAGGTGGTACATGACCAGGGCAAACAGGATAACCAAGACACTACCCAGCCTATCAATGGACTGTTCCAAAAGTAAGCACCTCTGCTGCCACATGGCCAGGACGGAGAGCTTCTATCCTCAGGGCATTACAACTATGAACACACAACACAATCTGCACTGGTGTTTGACTTGCTCCTGCTTTCACTTCTCTAGGTTCAGGTGATTTTTATACTTTATATCTATTTGCCACATACCACTCACCTCTGCTGCTGTTACACAAGCACCTTACTTTTTAAAATGCATCTACATGCACTCCTCTTTGAAGTTGTTTAACCTTATTTTATATGCAAAAACGTCTTTGTTGCATTTAAAGTGTGTTTTAGCACTATTTTGCTCTTATTGATATAGTCCTTATCTTTTGCAGTGTCCAGGGCTGCTGCAAAAATCATTTCACTGCATCTTTGTTATGTGTATGTAATGAATATCTGAATCTTTTACCTGGCTTTGCAGGGGTTTTTTTTGCTTGTTTGTTTGTTTGTTTTTTAGAAACTAGTGTGGAGGCTTTTGCACATTGATAGAGTTTATAGCAACCATTAGATTTATACAGAAGTCTACTGGAATTTCTTTGGACAGAAATAAATTGTTACAATGCCTGTCAGAAGATAAGAAATGATATATGTCGCAATTCACATTTACATCAGGGTGGTCAGAGGAAATGTTGAGATGTCCCACCTAAGACTTTAGTTGGCAAGAAAACCCCTGAGGCATTTTGCATTTAAATACCTGTTTCAGACTGAAAGGCAGCACTAGAAGAGACAGAGTAGTGTTTTATGGAGTGGCTCGCTTCAAGATATCATATTAAACCACAAATTATACCGAGAGCACTTGAGCCTTTATGAAAAATGCATTAGCAAAGTCTTCAATATTACGAGAACCGATACCTCGGAAAATCATTTCACAGAATTTAATGAAAAATTCATGATACATCTAATTTGAAAAACTTCACTTACCTTCCTCCCCGGTGATAAACCCTGCTATTTTGACCAAAATCAAAACCGGGAATTAACAATCTCACCTGCTGTCTGAAAACTATTACTGTGTTGAAGTTGAGGGGCTGCAGATAAGCTTTTATTAAGTCCAGTTGCTGATAAGCCTCGCCATAATATCCTGTCTGGGTCTGAATATCAGGAAGCGTGTGGGGGGACAACGGAGACAGATGGGTGCTGGTAAAACCCTCTGTTCAAGCATGGCTGTGTGTGTGTGTATATCTTTTTGAGACAGAGATAGGATTGTGTGCAGGAGGGACCCTCTCTTTAAGAGGAGTCTGTGTGTCTGTGATACAGATCTGAGGAGCTGAGATGCAGTGGCTCAGTGAGAAAGCTGCTTCAGAAGCCCTGATAACCATCACCGGGGGGGCTGCTGCCGCTCTACCGCTGCACCGGCTCTCGAGGACAAGAGATTTCATTACTCTGAGGGGGCACAGTTTTCAGCGCGCACACATACCTGCTTATGGGAGCAAGTAAGCATGCCCTGTAACAGTGGTTTTCAAAGTGGGCTCTAGGGCCCACAGGGGCTCCTTGAGGGGCCTCCAGCAAAATGACAAACCATTTAATTTCACTTCATTCAATAGAAATAACGATACAAAAAACGTACAAGTGATTATTTTAACGTTAAATCTTACACTCACCACTTTGTATCTCTTTGTCAGTATTCAAATGTGACACCTAAACAATGTAATACTGAACACAAACCAAAATCTCTTCCCATATCAGGGTGCACAGGCCAAAATAACTTCAAATGCGGGCTCACAGCTGAATGAGCATCAACTTGGGGGTCAGGACTATGAAAAAGTTTGAAAACCCCTGACTTATAAACCACGTTTATGTGAGATGCACCCCGTCTTCCCAAAATTGGCTGCCTCTTTACAAGCATTCCATTAGGCAGCTTCACTCGTCTGTCCTCTCCCCTCTCTTCCTCCCTTCTCGTCTGTCAGTGGCCACATTTCTGCTCTCTGCACTGAAAGTGTGTTTTCAACAACGTGGAAGCAGGAACCGGCTTCTGCTTGAAAGCTTCTGCTTTGTGATCTGATTGCTGAAGGGAAACCTTTATCGGCCCAGCTATCTCAGCAAACAGCCATGCTCGGTTTCTCTCAAAGACCAATACGACTCTCTGGCCAGCAGGGCTCAAAGCACATCGCCGGTGATCAATAACAGGATGCTGTAATTAGGGAGTGTTGAGCATATGGAGCAGCAATGACCAGGCGTATCGGTGGTGTGTATTTATTTGTGTGGGAAGCTTGCCAGTCCATAACCAGACAGATGACACTATATAAGAGGCTGGGTGGAGGTGGAACCTGCCACTCCTCCACATGGTCAGTGCTGCTGCTGAAAACATTCTGCTGTCTAGTACACTGTCGCACATGAAGTTTAGAGACCGCATAATTGGGATTTTTCAAACCAGTGGTGCTCTTAAGAATAAACTAATGAATGTTTCAGATTCTTTTCCGTAAACAAAGATAAAACAAGTGTGCTATTTCAAACACAGATGCCCCTGTGGGCCTGCTGGTGGTGCTAGAGGGAGGGTCATGGTGTCACCCAATTTGCCAGGTTTAATATCCTCTCACCAACATGAATGTCACCTAACTTCATGGCAGTCCACCAAATACATTTTGAGATCTCCTCTTGACCTAACTCCTGACAAAGCAACTACAAAATATATATTCTGTTATGACAAAATTAAATATTTTAACTAATAGAAGGCAAAATGAAAGCTGAGAGTAAACAACTTGCACTTTCTGGCTCAAATAAACAGGAGTATTTGCAGGTAAAGTTTGGTCACAAGTCTTAAAAATAGGTAAGCTTGTTTTTTCTGAGCTCCTGGCTTACATCAAAACATCACTTTTCACCACAGTGCTTTGAACTTCTAGTTATATTCAGTGATTAAATTAATAAGCAAGTAGCCAACTAGGACATACAAACACATAAAATACCAACTTAAAAACACACAACGCATGCAAGAAATACCTTTGTCACGGACGTGCCTCCTGTTTTGAATTGGTTGGCAAGTCAGAAAGCGCCTCCAGCCTGTGGTCTATAATTAGAAAGGAGTGCTGGCTTTTGGACCAACTTCATACAAAATCCTGAGATCTCTTAGCTTGTAGCTGATTGTTCATAGTGCTTAAAGAAATACCATGGCACTTTAGTTTGTGAGTCATCTTAAATAAGCACTTGCAGAACAACTAATGGACAAATGTGGAAACATTTTTTTCCATAATGTGACAAGTGGCTGATGAATAAGTATAACCAAGTACAATTCAAAAGGTTTTGGTATTCCTTTAAGAATGTGTGTGGCAAGTGCAAACTGGCCAGTAGGCAACACAGACAAAGCCAGAGCCTTGCTCTTAGGTGGATAATTTCACCTCACAAACCTCTACTGGAAATTGAAAAGTAGCCAGCCTAGTTTCAATTTCCTTCTATATTACAGAGCTTTAACCCTGACTTGATCATTCATTAATGAATATTCGAGTGAGTAAGGTAGAGCAGGAAATGCCCCAGACCAAGAGGATCGCGGTCCAAGACACGGCTGGTTTATTCTAACACCCTGCAGCACCGATATAAATCACATAAGATTACATTTCTATGGCAGCACCACGTCATGAGCGACTGTGCGCCTATGACGACCTATGTGAATGGTTTAAATACTAACAG
>OMLB01028312.1:0-10288 GCA_900302555.1 Myripristis jacobus | reverse complement strand
AAGGAGATGTAATTCAGGCTTCTCCAACAAGCCTGACCCTTGTTACTGATTGGCTGAATGTTCGATATTCATATAGCTGCATAGTCCATTCAGGAGGATAAAGTCCACTTTGTAGGGTGCAACAAAGCCCCTGAGGGAATCAGGAGGTCCTTGCGTGAGTGTGTGTGAGTGTTTGGGTTTCCTGGGGGGTTGATCACCAGTTATCAGCAGGCAATCACCAGACGGTTTTGGAATTTGTCCCTTTTGACCCCAGTAGTTGTTATCTCAGGGATCAGTTGACCAGTGAGACCATTCAAGTCATTGAGAGGAGGAAGAGACCATCCTCCAGTCCCTTTGTATTTCTGTGTGATGAGGGAGGGGAAGATGTTTATTCCAGTATGCTTCCAGGTGGCCCTAGGGTGACAAATAAGACAAACCCCAGTTTGGCAAAAGTTATTGTGTAAGCTGGGTCAGCCTCCAGTCACACGGCAGACATGCCGTTTGTTGGTGGGGCTCACGCCTTGGAGGCCTGGATCCTACACTTGAATTTCCTCTCTTTCGATGAAGGTCACTGTGGCAGATTGGACTAGGTTCATTAAAACTGTTCTGAACTGGACATGCAGGTCTATTTTTTATTCATTTGTTTGGAGAAGAGAGATGCCTCGGAGCGTGTTTAATTCATTGCAGCAATACATTGTGGCTTGACTAATTGAAGGCGGCACTTCTGTCTGCTTTTGATCTTTAATCTTCACATTCTCAAGCTTCTGTTTATGACAAAAGGCCAAGAAAGGAGAAAGAAAGATGGAAATGAAGGAGGTGAATTACAAAGGGAGAGAAAAGGCAGAGGCTGTAAGAGTGAGAGACTGAGGGGCATCAAAGGCAGAGGGGGTGAAATTAATAGGGGACCAAAAAAAGCAAGACTGTAGGAAATGTTTGACAAACGACTGGGGCTGAGGAACAGATTCAGATAATGGAAAAATTGTAGAGATAGTTCAAGAAAGAAAAAGGTTTGAAGATGGCAAATGATGCTTATAATCCTTTCTGTTACAGGATATGAATGAGTGAAGTTGCACTCTCCCTGCTCAATCACCATTTATTTTCCCCACCCCCTTTCCTCTCCTCCTCCTTAGAAAAAAACTCCAAAAGGGAGAGTATGGCATCGGAAATGGAGAGCTAGAACAACAGAGCTCCCCCAGCCTCCTCTTTTTGTGACCTTTTTCTATTGCAGCTGTCAGCTGAGCTGTGAATTGCCGTCAGAGGAAAATGTGCAGTGCTGACCCCACAATGGCTCCTTAGGGGACACAAAATGGGGTCATGCAACGAGAGGCCATGCTACTGGAGGTCTGAGATGGATAATCTGATTTATTCACATATTTGCTAAAAACAGCCAAGAAAGAAAAAAAAAAGGAAAGAAATTTTCGACATCGATGCTGGAACCCCCTGGGCCATCAGACCAGGCATAATGGAAAGACGTGATACCAGGAACCTACAGCAGATCCCATTATGTGGTGTTTTGTTTTGTTTTGTTATCTGCAGCCTTTAGAAATCAAAATTTAAGACTCCTTTATGTTATCTGGAATTGAATCATCTCAACCAATTTACCAAAGAATAAACAAACACAAGTTAGCCAATACTGACTATTTGACTGAACACAGCTAATAACAGTTAATGCAATGCAAGTTAATAGTTAATGCAACATGAATTCTAATGAATGTGTTTTCTAAAGCAGATGCAATGATAACAGAACATGTGTGGTGTACTGTATTTACCTAAGAGGCTTGTGTCTAGATGGTAACACTAGATTTACAAAACTATAGCACACTCATGCGCATTTGATTCCACCTCTCTTTCATTATCTATCTAAATGTTCAAGGTCACTACAACCAGCTGTATCATCACATTGCCTGTGTGTCCTCTGTGCTCCACTAGTTTTTCTGTGAAACTCTATGAAAAGGACAACTGGCTGCAACTGAATGACTCACTTCCTCTTTATATATTCCCTCCGAGGCTTCTCTGCTCCAAAGCATCTCTGAGCAAAGGTGGAAGGCTGCTGTGTCAGAGAAGGACACACAAATATACAGCATGCAAGCACACACATACAGTAAACTGAGCACAGAGCAGGATGCCTCAGCACAAACGTCCCTTGCTAGAAAGCCCGACACAGCAGCACATTAAGCTATCAGATGATCAATTATTAACAAGGCACTTCGGCTGGCTGACCCTGCCAAAGAAACGAATGTGTTACATAAAAAAATGTTTTTATCCACTTGTGTGCTTTCTTTGACTGTGTGGCATATTTGTGTGGGTGTGCAATTTTGCGACCTGCTGTAAACTGATCACTGTATGACTGTAATAAAGAGCCTCATCGTTGCCAGTTTGTTTTGGCTTTCAGAGGACCAAAGACTTGCTAATGCTATGACGCTTTTGGCAAACTGGACTCTGAAATGTATTGGACTGAAGTGAACTCCATTGCAACGGTCGCAACTGAACTGAAATAAATGGGTTTGAACAACATGACAACAACACGCCCCCCTGGGTCAGGCCTGCCAGGCTAAAACCAGCTCTGCCATGCCACATGTCTAACATGAGATGACAGCTTGAGAGGGAGCTGGAAAACTCAAGTGCTGGCAGTATTGTTATAAAGGTAAAATCATAGGCTGATAATAACAGTGGATGAAGTGAGTGTGATGTCAGTTTCCAGAACAATGTGAAGTGCCTACCTAAAATGCAATTACTTACAAATCCAAAAAAAAAAAAAAACATGCCATAAAAGGACTAATTAAGGAAAGTGAAATTAGAGCTACTGAGACCATAATGTCTTGTGAAAGAAATGTTTTGAATTCATTTTTTTTGGCATGAAGTTGGATTGTGTGGTCCCAGTGACTTGCATGGAGGTGCGAGACATTTTGAGCCGTTTTTCGTTATGGAGCTGACTGAGGCATAGCGGTGATACATGAATGGCAGCTGGTGTCGAAATGCTGACAAATCAGTGGCACCAATTTTACAGTTCAAGGAGCAGTAACATTGCCAGTGATTTTGTAACAACCGTATGTGTAACCGTGTCCTCATTTTACCTGCACAACATGAACAACGTCAGGATCTGACATCGGATGCTCTGTGGTTGAACCTGTTAAGCCAATCACTAGTTCACAAAGAGGTGAAGAGGTCAAAGTTATTCTACGCCGAATGTGCCTTGCAATCTTTCAACTGCTGACTCTACTTTACTTTGGGGTTTTTAAGTGTGGATAAGAAATCAGCTTTCCCACCTCCATTTTACATCTTGACCATTGGTGGGGAAAGTACTAAAAACAGAAAAAGGGACAGTCTGCAGGCAAAAGGATGTTTTCCTGCTCACAGCAGAGATGAGTGTAGATTGTGAGTGTTAGAAACCTTGTCCCTGGAATGACTCCTGGTGTACGTTCACTGAGTTCAGCTCTGTACAGCACAGTGAGTACTGCAGCCCTGCAATGAATTAAGCATGTCCATGGGTTATCTAATACTGTTACAGGGCTGGCTCCATTCAACTGTAAATAAACTACATTAGTGCATTTATTCAATATACCAGTCCCTAGATGAACTTCTTTAGTCTACAGTCCCAATCAGACTTGGGTGGGTCATAACAGTTCAATAAAGTTTGAATAAAGTCAGTCAAGATTAATGATAAAGGGCAAGATCTGTCAAGATTTCAAGTATGAAAATGTATATTCAAATACATGCTATTCCATACATGGTATGGCTGTATTTGGAAAAGAAAAAGCTGTCCATTTATGTGTTAATGTATTAACACTGCATGCAATGCACAGACAAATCTATCAAGTTAAATACCTGGATGTAGTTTGTTTTATATGAATGGCATGAATGCAAACAGTCATGAAAGAGCTGAACAAATTACATCACCTTCATTTTACCCAAGCTAATGCAACAGCCAGAACTAAAGGCACAACATCTCTTTTCTGATTCACCTTCCGTCTATTCAGTGTCTGCTCTCTACCAACCCACAGCCACGTCCACTCCATTAATAAAAGTTCACCTTTTCATTGAAGTCTTGGAAGCAAAGGTGGTGTTTCTAAAAACAGCTCCTGCTTGCGCTGAAAGTGAGCCTCTCAGGTTAAGAGCTACTGTAAAAACCGCAGATGCCCCATCCCTCTCTGTTATGACATGAAATGAGAGGAGGATGAGAGGTGGGACTGAGGGATGGCGCAGGGGCAGAGGACAACCTAAGAAGGGAATTAAAAAGAGGACAACAGCAGGAAGGAGAGGGAGTTTCTGGGAGTGTCTTGCTAAAGGACAACTGAGTAAAAGGCTGGAGAAAAAAAGAGAAAACAAGAGGGAGAGAAATAGAAACAAAAGGTTTATGGAGGCGGTAAAGTGGGACATCAAACTAATTTACTGTCAAGAGACGTCTTTTTCTGTTCACGTCGTCATTGATGAGCTGTAGCAGTCATTAACTTCTAAAAATATCGAGGACACGCATATATTATCTTAGTCTCATGTGAAGGCTATTGTCTGTGTGAACATCTGAAATGTGTGAGGATGATGTGATGTATGTGCTCAACCATAAACACTTGAAAACAAGGTTGGACAACAACAACAACAAAAAAAAGCTCAGCTGTCCAATCAAATGGCCCTATGATTTGCTCCGTGGGAGCAAAGTAACCAATCACACCTCAGAAAACACAGCAGCAGTTAAGTAATACTAACTCTGTCTCTCGTCTGGCATCGTCACAGCAAGATCGATCATTTAGCTACATGACGCAATGAGCAGAAAGAGGCCAGGGCTTGCCTCCTGTTTATTCGATTTGTCTGATGACAATGCACTCTGGGTTTGTTGTTGCTCATCTATCAGTGCCAACAAACCGGAGTGCATTGTCATCATTGCTGCCATCACAGAGGTCTGGTCTTGGTGGTTATAACCTCAATCCACAAAATGAGAGGGCTGCATTCCGGATGACCATTAAATTACAACCCACTATCCTGCTGGAGCACTGACATGAGTTTTCATGCAAGCTGCACTTGGTGTGAACCATTCCAAGAGTTAGCAGCACTTTATCATGGTGCAGGTGCTGGTAACCTGTCCTCCTTCTGGTTTAGAGATTTCGGTGGTAGAAGCAGTCAAAGCAAAATCAGATTCCAGCCCCTGCAACTTTAGTATGATGCACTTGCTTGACCCTTGCTGTAATTTGACTTACAGCCAGACTTACATATTGACTTATTGCTTGTTTGGGCATCGGTTCAGCCTGCCATTTGTTCTGGCTTCATTTTATTATTCTAGCATGACAAACAGCTGTCCATTAAACATCAACATTGATCTTCTCACACCTAAGGATGGGCTGGTGTCAGTATCAGTGCCAACACAGAACTGAAAACTGATTTTACCTAAGACTAATATCCAACACTAAAACACCTGAGTAACATATCAAAGCAAAACCTTGATTTTTGTCTTGATTTTCTGTATTTTCTACATTTTTGTGGCACATAGTAGGCCTGTATTTCTCAAATAGTGGGAAAAAAAAGATTTTCGAGTGACACCAAAGTAAAGATCCAAGACTAGCCTGTTGAGTGAAAGTAATGGAACAGATTGGTATTTGGCACCAGTCAGTACTTATAATGTTGTAGTTCTGTATCGATTGAAGCATTTCTAGTTATACCATAATACCCTGCATTTTGTGTTTCCTCTAGGTGTTTTGGATTATGTTGTCTCCCCTACAACAAACCACACTTCAGTTCTCTTGGAAGATTACATAAATGCCGCCTGATTTTAAATGCTGATCGTTCCAACTTGGCAAAATTTACCAAAGGAGTAAACCTCAGTTGGAATAAACCACATTAAATATGTTTGATATGAATGGACCCTAACATAACATCAATGCTTTTAATTGTTTTATCTCCCCAGTTCCCCTCCCAGTCCATTTATCCGTATACCTTTCATTAGAAATAAAAAAGGTCATGTCTGTGCTGCAAAGACTCATTAAGACATTATGAAAACAACATTTTATCCTGCACTCATGCATTTCCCTAGACCTTCTATTTCTCATTAGCATTCGGTAAAGGGCGTGCCTAAATCTGAATTCAGACTCTGTGGGCCTGTCACCCCGACCTGATGGCAGTTGAATAATTCACCCCCATTAAGAAAAATGTAAATACACTTAGTCCGGTGCTTCTGAGGTAGGTTCAAATTATTCTCACTGCAATCATTTTTTAATCCAATAAATTATCAGCCAATTTATTTCCACACAGCTGAGGTCTCCGTCAATCTTGTGGTAGAGGCCAGGCCCAGCAAACATGCAAATATTCATTGCATTTTCAGTCAAACAGGGAAAAAAAATCTGAAAGAAAACAACAACCCAAAGACCTTAACAACAATAAAATAAGTTCTATTATGTACTGCTGCATTCATCCTCGAGGGCCTTGACTGGCCTAGACTGACTGTGAGACGGCCAGATGTAATGCTGGACCACTGGAGAAAATAATATGAATAAACAACAGAGGCAGCATTAAGCCGCAACAATCAATATGTGGCCAATCTGAACTCCCCTGGCATTCCTGTATAGTCAATAAAGCTACAGCACAGTCATCATCGAGAAAGTCAGAGTGAAGTCAAAAATGAGAAGAAAGAGATGAGCTGACGTGTTTCTGTGGTCAATAAGGCTATGAAGAGGCAGAGATGGAAGTGACGGAGGATGGCATGAGATGATGAGAGGAGAGGTGGGAGGAGGATGGTGAGGGAAGAGGAAGAAGAGGGGGAGGAGAGGAGCAGAGTGGAAAAAGGGAAAAAGAGAAACAGAAGCAAAAATGGAGGGAAGATTGGGGGGGGTACGAGGACAGGAGCCGATATCACCATGTACAAATAAGGCAGGAATAGAGAATCGAAAAACTAAGAGCAATGAATTGAAATAGATGAGAAATGAAGGAGGGAGGAGAGGAGGAATTTTCTGTCCCTTTGAGCGATGATCTCCCTCATTATTCTGTGCAACAACATTGTCTGTCAGAGATACAGAGGCCTAAAGCATTCTGGTGTACACACACACACACACACACACACACACACACACACAGAGTGATTAAAGCTTTTCATCTTGGCTTTTAATTGAATGTGGAAGCAGGGCCATGGCCGAGAGCCAAACATTTTGCCTCATTTCCACACGTCTAAACAGTTTAGTGAGGAAAAAGTCAACGCTGACAGCAATCTATGACACGGATACATGGTGCACACAAAATGTTTTGGGGGTTCTCTTCGCCGTAACATCTGGCAGGCATGTGGGGATATGGATAATCCACATACCATTACAATTAGTTGTCAGGCTAGCTGTATCAATGACACTGAAAATGTATGTTCCCAAGAGACGGACGATGTATAATGCTGCTGAATGCCAAAGAACAAAGCACCCGCAGAGTTTGAAAGTACCCAAAGGCACTGAACAATATGGAGAGATGCTGAAAGTCACCAGGTTCGGAGAGTAACCCGTCACAACCTTATGCCATCCAATTACAAAGAAATGGTGTCTTGTAACATGGACAGTTACTTTAAGCACACAATCACATTATGGTTACAAAGGAGGCTGTTACTGGTTGGATTATTTGGAATATATATTGGATGGAAAATTTGATTTAGATTGTGAGATTGGGGTCTTTTACATAACTCTGCATACTTTAAAATAGTGGCTGCGGAGGATATTAACGACATTTAAATAGTGTGTGAGTAGTAATAAATCAAGTGCTCTGAGAGGAACTGCAAGAAAGTAGCTTTCATTGAAAAATGCAAACATTCTAGTTGATCAATTTATTCCAATATTCCAAAGCATGGGTCCTCTTTAATGAATTAGATTTCAAACATAACCTTGACATGCCAAACTATGAATTAGGTTATGAGGAAACCCTCATACAACCTATACAAAAGTATCAGTCGAGGCATAATTAACCTAAAGTCAAACAGTACTCAACAACTCTCCAACAGCCAAGTCTGCACACCCCCTTTGAATGTTAATGTGAGCTAGTAGCTACACTAATAGCTCTGCTAATCACTCTGTTCCACTTGTACATGGCCATATTAATGTTGGCCTCCGGGGGCACCATGGAAGCCTGACAGAGACCATTTTGTACCTGGCAGGTATATAACCGCTGACAAACCCAAAGAATAACTTTGGAAAGGAAAAACTACAGACTGATACATTCTTTGCCCCGAGCCCACATGATTTTAATTGCTCAGCTTCTCTCTGAATGATTACTGTAAGAAACGGGAATGAAGAAGACAGTGAAAGAGTAAAAATAATCCTCAGCTCTGAGCGTGGATAAATTAGCTCACTGTTCATCGCTTTACTGCATGAATGAGTCTGTGTGGAAAGCAGGTCTATAGATCACACCGTGCTAATCGCAGGCTGTGAACACGTGGGCAATTGTGGTAAAGCAAATAGAAAGGGGAAATAGTGAGCTGTGTATTTATGAGCAGACATTTGAAAGGGAGCCTTTTCCAGGAGTCAAGACAATTAAAAAAGGTGCTGGGTCATTCTCTGTTTATCTTCTACCACAGAGTACAGAATACATGGCTGCTGCTGTGCTCTGACCGCTCTGGTAACCACAGACAAATATACATCTTTGCCAATATATCAAGAAAACACTGACCTTTTATTAAAAGTGAGAAATTGATCAACTATTGTTATCCCTACTTCTACGATGGAGGCAAGGTTGTGATTTTCCCATAGAAATCATATCAGAACTAGAAGGGTTGATCCATTCGTATCCATGACTGTACACTGATGCCATCTTTTTCGCCATATTCAACATGGCGACAGGTCATTTCATAGAAACAACTTGCTATCGTGGAAACAGAAACAGGAATAGAAAAGTAGCATGCCAACTTCAGTAAGTATCTGTGAAAAACAATGGCAGATGTCTTTGATGGAACATCAGAACTGTTATCTCCTCACACTCTTGATAATTGCGATACATTTGGAATGTTTTATACTAAAACTGTGGCAAAAGCAAGTAATAACCTCAGACACGGTTTACAACATGCTGATCAATGATATTAAAAAACAGGAATTCCATGGTGAGTTATTAGAATGTATTCACAGGGAGATTTACAAAAGCAGATTTGGGAGATTCTTATTATGATATTCACATTCGAGAGTCTGCGGTGCTCACCTGCAGTGTAATGATGCAGGCAGCACACAGTGGCATGCTGTTCATCCATAATGGTTATTTTATTATGGGTAAACTGAATATTTTAAAATTATATATTTTGGGTATTTCTAGGCAACAAAGTACTGTGTGCTTTCCATGAGAAAATGTGTGATTATCATAATTTTAGAGACTGAACAAATACAGTATCAAAAATATTCCACTTGCAACTATTTACAGTCTGAGATTATAATAGTGGTCTACTGAGGAAGGTTTCTTTTTGCAACATTTTCAAAGCCGCCTCACAGTTGGCTTCAAAACTGAGTGGGATTGCCATTTCTAGGTCTTATATGATTTCTATGGATTTCCCTCAACAGCTTCAGGGGTGTCGAACTGCAAAACCTGCAGTGAAGCCTGGCTCACGTAGCCTTAAAGAGCTGCTAACCCTTCTTAAAGGATTATATTCGAATGGCTTTCAGTGTTTTAGTGTCCCCTGTGTCCTATTTCTCTACACCGATCAGCCTCCCTCCCCCTCAGCTCTACAAGCAAACAATGAGCTCTACCTATAGACGAATTGCTGCATTACCACACACAGTGACAGTGGGTGACACTATGAGCACTGGGGCACACTTTGCGCGCGCGTGTGTGCGTGTGTGTGTCTGGGGAGATAGCAGAAAACTAATGAGCACTGTGATTTACTGTGAGCGAATACATTTTTTAAAGAATTGTTCAGGACTATCTGCAAACACTGCATGGCTAAGTGAAACCACTGATCACAGAACTATACAGTGTTTTGCACTGCAGATGATGCATTGCGCTGTATTGTGTGTCACCATGTTAACAGCACATGCACACCCTTCAGTATGTATGCTGAAACTCATGAGATTCCTAATTTCTCTTTCATTTTTTTCTTTCTCTCAAACACAGACACACACACACACACACTCACACATACACCCATGCATCATCCCATGATACTGCTGGCTCAGCTATGGACCCATCACTTTGCGGTTGCATTCCCTGTGATGAGTGCGCACACACACACACACACACACACACACACACACACACACACACACACACACACACACACACACACACACACAATACACTCACAAACTCATTCACATCCTGCCTGTACATCCAAAAGAAAATGTGCACGCCCACATGTTCTTACACGCAGACACACTAA
>OMLB01028307.1:0-11009 GCA_900302555.1 Myripristis jacobus | reverse complement strand
GGTTAAATAAAAAAATTAAATAAAAAAAAAAAAGGGGGGGGGGGGGATCATTTGAAGGACCTTGGACAAGAATGGCAATTTGTAAATAGGTCTGCAATAACTGACATTAAGGGGACTGAAAATCGGTTTCTATAAGAGAGACTGGACTATGGCATGTTCCAAAAAAGAGTCTTTCTAACACATAAAATGTAACTTGCAACTGAGATACATCCTCGAGAAGAATGAACATTCATCTATGAAGGTAGCAACACCTGCAAATTTAAGCGCGAGAGTGGAAAGCCTACAAGAAACTGAATGGCCTTAATGATCTACCATGCCAGGATGAAATGCTTCGTGAAAGAGAAAGCCACGTGAATTGTCCCTGGTGAGATGCAAAAGCAGTTAAGCATAGCCAGTGGAGTCCATACAGCTATATTGATCCCTGTAGGAGATAAGCAAGTGTCCAGCACTCTCTTTTAATGAGCTCTAAAGTGGCCAAGATCAGCCAGTTGGGGCTGGAGTCCTTGGAGCAGCAGTTCAAGGAGGCTAAAGAGGTGAAAAGGGCTGACACAGTTTTTTTGGCATCTTGGGGAACAACCCGTTGACAGAACGGTGACAGAAAATGCAGGAAGGTGAATGTTTTGTATGTTTTTGAATGTTTTGTATTCTCTACTCTGGATCTGTAGAGATGTTTAACTAATTTATTCAATGTGGCTCTGTAACAGTAAAAACCCAGACATTACCACTGCTCAAAAACAATCTAGTCTGCTTAACAATATTTGTCATTCTACTTGGCCCCGTAATTGCACAGACTCAAGTTCAAGTTTCAACGTTCAACTTTGTCATTCCTTGTTAGGGCAGTTCTTTTGCAGCAAGGCACCATCATTAGAAACAGTTGACAATTGACAGTGAGTAGGCACAGTTACAAATCATACTACAGTCACCAATATATAGCATAGAAAGTACCAAATACAAAAAATCATAGAGGCATAAATTGGAAAGCAAACAAACAAAAGCAAGTATATCATCAATGTCCAAAAAATGGTGTAGAAATACTAAACCAAGCTTAGTATTTGTATGTAGTGCCACAGTAGTGCGGACTGAGATGCTGAACAGTGCTGAAAGAGGAAAACTGGTCTTGTCAAGCAAGCTCAAATACATTCAGCAATGCTGTCACTATAGAAGGGTACTCCTGGATAAATGTAGAAACTGCTTTCTCTCCATTTGACAGGTATTTCATATAGGAGATAGAAATAATAACTAAGTGAAGTTGAAAATAACATGGTGTTGTTCCAAAATGTGTTGTAAGTAGATTAAAATTATAGACCCACTCTTGATGTCATTTTAATGTTAATCATACTAGTATACTGTGATTTAGATCAAACCAAGTTTTTTTTTACATCTATATATGATATAGGATTTTCTATTTTCACAAACAATTCAAAAGAGATATATGTAAGAAAAAACATCAACTGACATGTACTGACATACAAAGGATCAAAGTGCCACAACAACGTAACTGTTATAGATTGATGCTGTGTAAACTTTTCCATCCTAAGCAGCATGCTTTAGTGCTGTGGAAGCCTGATTCAGTGTGTAATTATTAATATGTAAGGGAATGGGGAAGTGCTCTTTTTTTCATATGTAAATTATGCTGTGTCAGTCCCAGTTCAAATCACAAATCTGATGACCATACATGCCTTGCAGAAGGACAAAGGGATCATCGCCCATCACCATGTTCTTTCCCCTTTAAGACTGCGAGTCAGTTTATATAAAAACACAAGTCAGTGTGATAGGTTCAGTATCTTTTCTGATCTCAGTCTACTTTCATTTTGTGGCTCTAATATTACATGGTTGAAAATGGAGACACAGGGTAAACCATATATCAATGACAATCAGCTGTGACACCCAGCTGACTCAACCGTGAGGACTAATTTCAGTTGGCTACAGTTTTTCTCTGCAGGATCCAAGGCTCTCAGCGCAAGCTTCTTATTTTTCAAATGTAGCAGGCAAGGAGTGCAGCTTCCACTTTCTACCTTGCAGGTAGCAGCTCTTCAAATAAAATTCAGCTGTAAGCTGCGAGGTGAGAGCTGGGATTTAGGAAGCTGCAGCTGCAGGCTGGGAAATGGGATCTTTGAGGTGTGAGGTAGGAAATGGGAGTTGGGAAGTGTGAGGGGCTAACTGGGAAGTGCAAACTGTTAGCTGCAAGGGGTTAACTGGGAAATGGGAACTGGGGGCTGCAGGCTGCAAAGAAGGAATTGGGAGTTGTGAGCTTTGCCTGCTAGACTTAAGGTAAAATGAGGACAGCTTGCACAGAGTTTGCATCTTGCAGATAAGAATTGCACTGTCTTGCTAATCTTGGTGGGCTGTTTAAGAAGGTAGATGTGGTTTATTAACTGTTATTGGAAATCAATCCTGGTCTAGCGTACTGACTCATCAGTTGCTTAAAGTAATGTGTGGACCGTCATGATTGTGGTTTGTTTTCTCAACTTTTGCATTGTCAGTTTCTCTTAACATTTTTCGTTTCATAGTAGTATTATATCATTATTTACTTTATACTAATGTTGTTTTTGGGGAAAATAGCAACTGTGGTGAGCCAGTGTCCAGCTGGTTCATGCCCTATTTCTGGTGTGGTTGAAATATGGTCTCCACTGCACTGTTGAGTTCTTGTTTTCTTGCTCTCTGTCACCAGTGTTTTGTGTTGCAATGCCAAGAGTGTTTTTTTTTTTTTTTTCTGGACAATAAAGTTCCATACTTTGAGTACTTACTTATCCACAAGCCCTGACCAGAAACAAGCAAAATCAGGCTGAACATGAAGTATCAATGATTATGCAAATCTGTGGGTCTTACACTGTCTTTACAGATTTGTTTTTTTATTGATTCAGAAATATCAGTTCCAAAAATGGATCATTGCTCTGTTTTAATTGAAATACTCCCCATAGAGCAAGATAAATAATTGTCTGATAAATTTGCAGTACCCAGCTCATTTGTTGCCTACAGAAGAAGAATCACAGCTTTACTTGCTGTTCAGCTAGCCTTCTGAAGATGCATCATCCCACTAATATTATTTTTAAAAACTGCACTACTGAATGTTTGTTGCACTCAAATTGGATGTTGAATGTTTTGTTCTGTCCAAATTGACTTCTGGACCTTTCTGATAAGATTTTCAGTAATTGGATTCAGTTGATTATGAAAATTGGGTTTTTCACAACTGTTAAATGCCTTGTCTTCAATACATGCTAGAAAGTCTCAATTTTGAAAATGGACGGTGAAAACTGATAAGTGATGTTCTTATCGTTTAGTTTGGGATTTGGATTATGTAATTCAATCCTACCTTTAATCTCTCTGAAATATTGCTTCTGCATTTTGCAAAACTGAAACACAGAGATTAGCATAGCTTTGATGTCGAAATTTAGGATAATCCTGATTATCATTTCTGGCAGGGTGGATGCAAGGTGTATTTAGAATCATAATGGGCATTATATAGGACCAAGACATTGTAGTTCAACTCATGAGAGTATGGAGAGCCTGTATGTCTTGAATGTAGATTCAGAAAGTATTTAATGTTTACGTAATAAATGAAAAAAAGACCTTCCAAATAAATTCTCACACCAACTGTCATGATTGCAGCAGGGCGGGCAAGGCTAACGGTCAATGAGAGATGATCCTATGAACCTATATTCTTCAAAGGGTCCTTGAGTTAATGGATCAAAAGCAGGGAAATGGGAAATTTGTTTTGAAATATATTTCCCATCCAGTGAGACTTTGAATCGTAACGCAAAATTGAGGCGTATGTAAAAACTAACTCTCAATCAGCAAGTGTAGTCTGATCCCGGGTCATGAAAAGGTTTGAGAATTTTAATTCTGATCCGCGTCGCAAGATTTAAAGAACTGGGCCCTGGAGTGAACTTGCAGTGTACCTAACTGGCAATATTTCCATGCGGATCTGTTTCTTGGTTCAGTGACAATGCCTGTAATTCCACAAAAGAGGCTCCCTTTTTTTTTTTATTAACACCCATTCCTCTTGAAAGTCACTTCTAGCGGCGGGATAAGCTGGAAATTACACAAACCTTTATCCCCGACGCAGCATCAGGGGATATAAGATATTTTGGAGTGGAACTGAAAAGAAAGGGCAAAGTGCCATCCCAAAGGCAAATATACCTCAGACAAGCTTCTTACAGTCCTTCATAGACAGTACAATGGGATATTTTGTGTTATTTTCATACCAAATCACCCATATCACCAGCTAGAAAATATGAAGTTAGTTTGCCTGGGCATGTTTTTGGAGGGTATTTTTATATCAGTATTTGTTCATCCTGGAGAAATTAGACTGTGTAACTGGCAACTTCACTAAAGGTGCTTTCACCTCATGTAGCTTGTTTGCTTTGTTCCGATTCAGGGGCTGAAATGATACAATCATTGCATTTGTCCCTCGGTTCGTTTGTGTTCGCATGGCAACATTCAACAGCGGTCCAGAGTTGTAAACAAACTGCAAACTGTTTTGTCATTGGTCAGAAATCTCACCGGAAGGATTCGCCTCAGGGCTCTTTGTTTTCCCACCAAGAGATTTGTAACAACATCGGCATACTTTAGCTCTGTTCTGACCTTTGGAGATCCTCAGCTTTCTGGTATTTCTGTGTTTGTGTGTGTGTGTGTGTGTGAGTGTTTGTGGTTGCAACACAGTCTCCTAAAAATGACACTCCCATACTTCTACACTGCTTTCCCAAGTACATTTAGAGGGAAACACATTTTTGTCGCGGATTACGTTTGTCTCTGATGCATTACAAATACATTTCTAATCAACCTACCTTGGTCCCGTACACCTGAACTGCACTCTCAGTCGGGTTTCGAGATACGGTGAGTTTTTTGGGTGGCGGGAGCTGATTGCGTTCTCACTGCAAAGGGTTCAATCGGAAGCGAGCCAAGACCAACCTTTCTTGGTGATCTGCTTATTTTGTCCTGCATCTGAGTGTGATTGCTGCATTCACAAATGTGAAATGAACCAATCTTTGTAAGGGAAATGCTCTAGATTTCAGAAAAACTGCTCCAAACGAGCCAGATGTGAATGCATCGTGTTCTCCAGTTCAGTGCCTCTCAGGTTTTTGAGCTAATTATTCTGAATTTCCAACTTTTTAACTCTAACACATGCACACTTTACATTACATAATAGAAAGTTGATAGCATGTCTATGATGGATGTTTTGCCATCTCCTTATGTAGGCCTAATGCAGCATGTTTGTAGTATACAAACAAGCGTAATGATATTGCTGTTTTTCAGATTCAAAAGGCAGATTTGATGCTTATCTGGATATGTGCAGCAGTTACACACCTACATATGTTTACATATATACAATATATGTATGGAGTATATTTAGTAGCAGCTTTTGATAAAGTATTGGCTGTTTGTTCATTTTATTTTTTCATTCATTCATTCACTCATTCATTCATGTTTACACATAAAAGCACATTTGTAGGAAGGAATCTTTACATTTGGCACTCAAAGAGATGCAATTAAGTTATGCAGCAGAGGCTTGATATTTTACAGAGGAACTGTAACTTCTTAACTTCTTAACGCAGTCCACACAACCATCTGCTCAGCTGTGATACACAACTCCTGCCAACTCACTGCTGTACAAACTCCTGTAAACAATGGACTCTGCTGGACAAACTATTTCATGAAAACACTTTTTTGTAATATCCAAAGTGCTTTTTTCCTGCAATGTGGGCTGTTTTGTTTTGCATGTCCACCAACACGTCATTACTAATATGTTTTTTTTTCTTCTTCTTTTGTGATGTTTAAAGGTTTTAATTTGTTGTTTAGTGTTTTTTTTCCGCCATGTGTAGTATTTTGGAGTATGCTATACAGCCACCTGGGAGTAAGAGCAAGAACAAACCTCCATTCTCTGCCATATCTGTCTCAAATTTTGCATAAAGCTGTTATTATTAAATTTAAATGAGGAAGAATGCTGCAGAGCAGCAGCGCTGTGACCTTCTGAGTACAACTGTAGAACGCAAATTTGAGTATCCTGTGACTGATCTGCCTGCATCTGTCACTTAGCCGTCCAGCACACACACTAATAACACATGGTCTGACAGTCTTCACCGCAATTATCTTCTCCACTTTCTTTAAGTGAGCCGGTGTGTGCCAGCGTCTGTGTTGGAGAGGAGTCGTCTTTCAGAAAATACTTTGATTATTACACCCTACAAAGTGCCTGGCTGTTTCATGTGTCCCTCCTTTCTAGGCCAACACAAATGAACCGTTGCATGCAGGATTGCCCTGATTTTAAAGTTAAGCTGTCAATAAGGTGGACTATACTTAGGAACTCGTAGTCTGCCATTTTCAGGTCGGCACTCTCATTTCCAGATAACAGTATTATTAAAAAATCATTATGAATCACCATTACTCAAGGGAAGCATTATATATGTGCTCTCCACAACAAAAATAGCCAGGCTTCCAATACAAGGCCACATGAGAATTAGTTATAATACGTGTCCCTTAAATCCCCCACAGATAACATTGATTCATCTTTGCAACCTTGCTGCCAGCGTTTGATTTGACAACTTGGCTATTATTTCATTTAAACCGGTAGAACTTTCAATCCTACACCAAGAAAATACGGTCTTGGCTGTGACAACACCTACTTGCTCCTGCTGTGAAAAAAAAAAGTGGTGGCTGCTCCATAATGATAAAACCACACCACAGAATATTATGCATGTGACAGTGGAACAAAGCTCATTGTGGAGAAAAAAAATGAACAGCAGCACTGCTTTCATTGTGACGAACCTTTTTGATTGAACTTCTATGGACTGGGACTGATGCACAGTATAGACTCCATAGTTTTCCTGTGTGAATGCTGGAGAGACTTTTGAATAGAGGCCCAATCACTCTGCTATTATCCTCCATATATGTGCTATTTTGTTATGCCATCTAAGTAATTTGGAGGATTATTAATACTATCAAAATTAAATTTGAGAATAATGACGTAGCTGCAACTTCGCAATATTCTCCCAGTCACATTTGAATAGGATCTTGTGTAATATGCCAGCTTATACTACGTTTTTAGTGATGCTTTCTTGCCTGAAATGTCACAATGAAGTGACTTCATGCTTCATGTGTTCTCAGTTCAAGGTTATAATTTATAGGCATATGAATAGAGATTGAATTTCATAATGGAGAAGAACCTTTTTGAAACTTCTAGATCCAACCAGCTCCCCCAGTAGCCTGAGAATTCATGGCAGCTTTGCTTTGCAGGTTACGTATAATTTAAATGTAAACTTATATTTACACTCAAAACTCAGAGGCCTTTTATACCTCAGTTCACTTTGTAAATATGTTTCTGTTTACATCCAAGCAGTGCCACATCTACAAATTTTTTACACGGGGTGGCAGGCAGGGTGGGGTGGGGTTGCATTGATCCATCACCTTTGAAGATTACTGCATTACTGAGCGGATACTCTGCTATAAACTGCACAGATTACTGCTGCTTACTGTAACTGCTCTACTAACCAACAGCCCTGTCATCATCCTGATAACCTGCTGTGATGGCTCTTTTATTCAGTTTACCACTAGGATGAGTCTAATTACATCACAGCACCGTTACACATCAACCAACTCAAGCAGATGTCTATATCGCCATATTTAATATCGGACAAAATGAAAATAGCCTCTAACTTGAAAAACAAAACATTGCACTGATTGAACTGTAAGCATTGCTATATTGGAATTTGTAAAAACAAAGAACTGGCACACCATGCGGTCCAGCTGGACATGCGTCTCTTGGTTCCTGTCTTTCTGTCCATCTGTCTCTCTGTCAGTGTCTTGCCCCCTTCCTCTATTCAGATCTCTTAATATTCCCTAAAACTCAGATTCAAGATATGAAAAGGATATGTGTGATCAAGTAGAGGCATTTGACCACACCACAGCTCTGCTTGACTAATAAACTATTAAACTATTGCCATTTCTAAGTATTGGCCACTGGAAATATAGTTCAAGTGTTGAGCTTATTTCATTTTGAGCTCCAAATCAGATCAATCAATAAAACAAACAAACAAAACCCACCGTTGGTAGGAAAATCCCATGTTATTCCCAACTATAAAAACAAAAGGCGAGAGACAAACTCTCATAAAAAACACTATTGCAGTTCAAATTTACAAGCTCCTAAATGTCCCCTAAATATCCAGTTCTGCATTGTCATTAACAGCCCACTCACAGTTCAGTCACCTCCCTTTAGCAGCGAAAACAAGCCCGGCAGCACCCGTTATGTGTGGTGAAGGTCACCCAGTAGCTGGGAGGTCCTTCCGACCGGGCAACACAGCCGTTCTCTTTTTAAAATTTGGACTGTGATAAAGCTTTTTGCAACTGTTGTGAGTTATTTGTACCGTTTCAAGAAATAAAATTGGACTTTGACCCTTCCTTATTGTTGGGGGTGTGGCAGACTGGCCGACAGCCCGCAGCCGAGCAGATAAATATCAAACGCTTTGACAAGAAACTATTCAAGTCTTCTGCAGCTTCTTGCTTACTGTTGGCCTCACCACACTCAAGCAGCTACTGGTTTTCAGCTGCAAAATCCTTCACAAAGTCCTTTTTGAAAATGGGAAACTCAGCACAGAGTCCCATGACTGTTGAAATGATCCACTGTCTGTCTGTAATGAGTTTCCCATACACCCGACTTGCCACTGCTACCAGCTGAGCTGCTATGTGTAACTGTTAGCTAACTTACACAGACAACAGAGTTGCATTCACTCAAATTTCTGCCCAGCAACAAGTTTCTGTATGTTTTTCAAACTGTTAATAAATTGCCCAAAATTGGGCTGGCAGCTGGGGTGGCAAGGGCATCCGAGCCGTAGGGGAATGGTTGTGGGAATTGAGGAGTTACTTGTACACGCTCATTCACATCTCAGAGCTGCAAATTACAACTTCCCTTGGACTGCTGGCCACCCATCAGCCCCAGCGAAGCAGCAAGTGATTCTGTGCGTTCTTTACATGTATTTAAGTATTCAGTCATGAGGAAGGGAGGAGCCATCTGGCACCATGTCCACTTCTGTACCCTTAGGCTACTGCCACTCACATATATGCAGCTCTCACATACTTCCACTTCTTGTATAAAACACAGAGTCAACAGAAGAGCACAGAGTCCGTACACCATACAAACCATATGTGCAGCTTTATTGAAGAAGACATCCTTTCGATCCTGTGTGGGTTTTCGGCAAGTCAACGCCGTTTGACCAGATGAAAATCCACATAGGATGGAAACGTCAGCCTCTTCAATAAAAGGTGTGCATATGGACTCTGTAGTGTGCAGCCTCTGCTCATGCTGTTTGTGATCCAGCACAGCACCTCTGTTTGATGTGCGTATAACTCGTCACCTCAATGAAACACCGAGTCAAACAAGTGAAAATTATCTTAAATAAACCAACAGCAGCTTTTCTAATGACTCATAATTGCATGACCAAGCCTTTAAACGGTGCGTTAGATGGCAGGCAGTAGATTGCATCCCTCTGCCAGTGACATGCAGTTATCAGTGCAGTGATATAGTTTTTCATGTTAGATTTTTACCAAGTGCTGATAATTTGTTCCATATATTATCAACTGTTTCACATTAGAAGATATTGAACACACATTTTCATCACTGTACCGAAAACGTGATATGCCTGTTCAAATTTTTGCCACATTTTATCATTTTAGCCTGTTATGGCAGGTAACCATGTGGCCAATCAGAACATTATTTGTTCTTTGTCCATTTAGACTGCCCAGCTACCACTGTACCAAGTTTAGAAAACAAATGAAAAGGTGATTATGTCAAAATTTGAAACGAGCTGCCCAGCATTCCCATGTTGTCTTATTGAGCCAATAATGGAGGGTTTGTCTCTTCTTATGTCTGCTGATAGGTTAAAAAAAAAAAAAAAAAAGTTTCATGGTGTAGTGTGAATGTGTTTGGAAAATATATGCCTTTTCGTGAGAAGCCACACCCACCCCCACCTCCCCCCTTCATCTCCGTGGGTGGAGGTAATAAGCTCAGTATGGAGTGTGAACTGCACACACGCAGCCAGTGATACACACAGATGGATCATCCTAGTAGGCTGTTTACCATTACTCAACATTGTATATATTATGCACAATATCGCCACATACACAGTACGTCAGGGCAGGGCAGACAAAATTAATATGACAGAAATTTTAAATGTGTTAAGAAATGAAATTTTTCATGTGTTTGAACTGCATGGTAATATAAAATATGATAAATCTTGAGTTTTAAAATGATATGCTCTAATTTGTTTCATGAGAGAGAATTTTGTATTTGCTTTTATAATTTGTCTAGACAGTAAAGATGTTGATCATAATAACTTGATATCAGTCTGTCATCACAAAGTGATTCTATTGAGGGATGATGAACACAAGACTAAATGATTGCCTAGTGCTAATGGGCACTTAACTGGTGCATTAGTGGTATAATTATCAATTTGTACTAATATGAAAAAATACCCATAAGTCGGACGTTATGTTTAGACATGCCAATAGACCAAACTCATATTGACTATATGCAGCTTGAGACTGACATGGAAAAACTGTTGCCAGGTAACCGTGACGGTTTTAATTGTTCAGTCTACCAAATTCAAGTAAGGAAATGCAAGAAATAAACATGGACTAATAAACATGGAGTGTGATTTCCCACCCTTTGAAACTGCGTTGATTAGAATGAAGCTGCATATGTGGTAAACAAACAACACACGCACACACACACACACACACACACGCACACACACACACACACGCTCACACATAACCTGATTACTGGGGCCCAATTAAAAGCTTTGTCTACTTCACAAAGCTTTGACGTGAAGAGCAGACACTTCACTCAGAGATTATCAGAGGTCTGTGGCTTGCAGAGGTTGCACTGCACTGTTAAAAAAAAGAGAGAGGAAGAGTGTCTCCATAGCTGTCTGACTGCCGGAATGTTGCAGGCACCATTATAAAGATGCACATATAACAGGCAATACAGATGAAAGTGTGAGACATCCGTTGTTTGACCT
>OMLB01028306.1:0-19734 GCA_900302555.1 Myripristis jacobus | reverse complement strand
GTTGGGACTGTATGACACAGCTGGTCAGGTACAGTTTATTTTTTACTCTGGCCTTGTGCCAAGCATGTCAAGGACACTCTCTCTCTCTCACACACACATGCACACACACACTCAGTCGCTATCTCGCTCTCCCCATGTGCTCCTGGGACCACTAACTATCCAGCGCTGCCTCTGACACACCCACGGGCTCCATATTCAGGCCAGACACTAAGCTGCAACAGGTGATGGTTTTTGCACATGGGTTTAGTGCCAAAGTCTGGTGTTGCATGGGACAGTGGTGGTAGTGAGGGGGTTTCAATAGGTCTATTATGTCGAGAACAGGGCTCCTATGTCCAGTAGTGATGTCACAGTTTGGTTAATAGGGCTGCCTAATGCCTGGGCCGCTTCTTTACAATGTGCCATTCAGCTCGCAAGAGTTAAAACTGTACTGAAAATGCACTGGTCTGCATACACGCACGTACAATAATGTTTCCACTCAAAAGAGGAGCCTATGTACACACACATACACACCCACGCACACTTAAACAGGCATACAGATAGAGCCGAGCTCGTACAGATGCACAGCAAAGCTCATTCAGAGAAGATGTAGGAAAGGCCTTGCATCGTTCACTACCAAAACTTCCAACACATTTACAGGGACTGAATTTAATGGGCTAAAGTAGAGGATGAGATATCGTTTGATCACAGTGATAGATTAGATTATTACACACAGTATATAGAGTATGGAGGAAAAGCTGGTCCTGGATGTGCTGCTGATGTGTTTTTTTTTTTTTTTCGATGTGGTTTCCAAAAGCTTTTCTGGAAATTATTTTGCTCAGTGTGTGCTCGCCATTTTAGCAATTAAAGTTAAAAGTTTGGACTGGCTTAATGCCGCACCTGATTGCGCCCGGTTGACGCCCATGCACTCATTCTCTGCCCCGGGACCTTTAACCTCTCGTCTCTCCAGCACCTAAAACAGCACGCATGTCACATGTTGAATAGTTAACACTTTCCTCAGGACCGGATTTAACTGTGCGAAGTCCAAATGCGTCCCGAGCTGAAATCTGATCCGTTCTTCGGAAAGGTGAAAAGCACCGAAAGGTCGACTCGGAAATATTCAGCCGCTCCATTGTTGTTCATTCATGAATGCTAAATGAACAAGTCCATGAATAGCAAATCACAGCCTCCCTCCCTGCCTCCCTCCCGTCTCCTGGACTCTGATTCCCACCCAAACAACTACCTGTGACTGCGTTTTTCTCAGAAAACAGATGGTAGTAGAATCACTACTCGGTTGTAACTGAGGAACACGGCCTTATTGTCTATTCCAGTGTGTTTGATCGGGTGTGTGTGTCACAGGAGGGGTTGTTTTTAGCTGATTCAGAGCATCTGTGAAATGGAGAAGTTCCCCCAGATGTCGGCTGTGGGCGCCGGCGGCCTCCCAGAGTAAAGTTACTTCTCTTCAAACGCAGCCCCTCCGCCCCCAACTCGGCTGACCTCTTTATACCGAGCACAAGGCCAGCTGGTAATGTTTATAGCTTCAGCATCTGATCAAAGACCCGGCGCCCCGGAGAGAGAGAGAGACGGAGACAGAGAGAGGAGGGGGGTGGGAGAGAGAGAGAGAGAGAGAGAAACTGAAAGAGGGAGAGGAAGAGAGAGACGGGGAAAGAGGAAGAGAGAGAGACAGAGGGGGGAAACCAAATAGTGAGAAGGAGTGAGAAGGAAGGAGTGTGTGTGTGTGTGTGCGTGTGCAAATGTGCTCAGGAATCCTGTAAGTCAGACCACATCATTGCCCAGAATGTGGATATATTCAGTCATCATTTGTCTACATTTAGCTACTTTCACTGTCTCTTTCGCTCGCCCCCCACCTCTGGCCTGTGCTACACATGTTTTACTGGCTCCAAGCTCCCTTTTTAATATTTATATTCCCAGCATGGCTGCAGCTCCCACAATGCTTTGCTGTTTGACTGGGGATATATCAGCAGAGGTGGGGCAACGGGGCCTTTACAGATTACCCCATCATGGATCCGTGCTGCGACATCGGTATTACATGTCAGAGTCACATCACAATCACGGCTCGGCACTGAACTGAGCGCGCCGCTGTGCTTTGTCTGCTGTTGATTCTGCCTCCCTGCCTGCTTTTGTCTGCGAGCTGCCACGTCGCTCCCTCAGGCTCAGCCTATTGAATTATTCCATATGGAAGGGCTGCAAAGTCTGTTTGCTGAATGTGACGAGGGAACAGAGGGAAAGTCTTTACTTATTCATTTATTTTCCTGCCACCGCCGCCGCTGCTGGTGCTGCACTCGTGGAAATCTAGCATCGCTGCCCTAGGAGGAGCAGGAGGAAACAGGAAGTGGATGCTAAGTGCTGTTGTACCCATGGCAACACTGGAGGCACTGGAGCGGGGGGGTGGTGGTTGGGAGATGCCGCCCCATGAGATTTGTCTCCTGCAGCCCTGTTAACCCTCCCTTTATTGCCGTGTAGTTGCTCATTTGTCCCCTCAAACGCTCTCACACTCAGCTGCACATCCCATAATCACTTTTACCACTCCAGTTCACCCATTACCCCCCTGTCTTTGTACTGTTTGGTACAGTCTGATGACTCTTTTTTGACTCAGCAGCCCAATGTGGCCCGGTGACCCTGAGACGTCCCAGCGGGGGGAGGGGGTGATGGGGTGATGGGGCGGAGGAGAGGACTGTAAATGGCTTTGCCCAGCTGGGGACCTGTCGCCGCTCAGCTGAGCAGCCCGGCTGGCGGGAGAACAGGACCACTGCCGACGTGCAGTGCCCCCACCCCCACCCCCCACCCGCGTCCAGCTCCAGGATGTGGATGGCACTCCGTAATAATCCTGATTACATCTCTTGTGTGGAGAGAGCATCACGCCAAACTCCATTTTAAAAAAAATCTGGCAATCCGACCTCACTTTGCTTTTTGGCAAATCTACACACCTCCTAAAGAAACTTTTTTCTCAATGATTTGGTGCCATTATTCCATCCAGTGGACACGTGATCCAAGAAGCAGCGCTTATTCCGATGAAATCTCAACTTTTAGGTTTGGTTCTGGTGTTCATGGCTATATTTTGTGTAGCCTGCTATTGTTCCTGTGCGATGTCTGGATAACCTGCTGCTGTAACACAAGAACTTCCCAATTTGGGATCAGTAAAGCACACATATCTGTCTATCTATCTGTGGTACACATTGTTCACGGCCACCCACAGGGTTGCAGCTCATTATTATTTTCATTACAAATTGATCTACTGACCACTTTTTTTCTAACTGATCAAACATTGTCTATAAAGTGTCAACAATATTGACAAATGGCCATCACAACTTAGAGCACTCCAAACTTCAGCATTTGGGAAACGAGTAAATGTTTGGCATTTGAAGTGAAAAAATGACATTTAAAGGTGCAGTATGCAAAATTTAGAGTTGGTTGAGTTAAAAGTGACTCAGGTGATGAAGAACCGTGTAGATTCAACCATCAAATTTCCATATTTTTGGTCGGTTGAGTCTAAAGAGTCCTCACTTCAATGCAATTTTACATCGTGTGTCTTTTATCGATTATCAAAATTAGAATCAATTAATTTTGTGTCAGCCAACTAACTGATTAATCCACGTTTGTTTCAGCGTTTACCATCTAACATTGTGTAATTTCATCTTGAAAGTTACATTTTTACTGAAATACTTGCTTTTTGGTGTATTGGATGTTATGCCACTCAGATTAGCATCACGTAATGATTCATAAATGTTCGTAAGTCGTGTACCGTGTAAGGAGTTTGGCTCAATTTTCCCGCCACACGAGATTAAAGAGGATCTTGAGTTGGATCTCTCGTTAATCACCGTTAAAGGGCAAGTAAAACACGAACAGGGATAAATTGGTTTGTGGAGAAGGTGCAGAGCGGCGGGGCCACAGAGGGCAGCGTGGATGGAGGCGTCTTGTGTCTGGGTTTGCTTTCCCACCCCGGCGGCCATGTTGGAGAACGAGCGCCCACAACTCGGTGACATAGCGAACATATAGAGGCCCGAGGAGGCGAGAGAGAGATAGAGGAGACACAGAGAGGCTGGGGTGGGAGGAGGGGGGAGGAAGAGGAGGAGGAGGAGGAGGAGGTGGCGGTGACTCACTCATATCATAGCGCTCATATGTCACTGAGTCAACAGCACACATTCACACAGCTGAGCTCACAGACTAGCCAAATGAAAATGCCAAGCCTCACCCTGACGGAAATGTATGGGCATGTGTAGAGACAAGCTGGTATGAATAAGATCTATTAACAACCTCCACACGCACACACACACACACACGCACACACACACTCTTATTTCTCTATTTTCTCCTCTCTGATTTCCCTCCCTCCCCTTTCCCCTGATCATAATATTTACTGTACACTCTCCAGTACCTAGGAGAGTGTGTTATGTAATGTGTTGCTGATGTACTCCTGCAAACGGCACTGTTCAAACTGTGTCACATACATAACATATGCCTCTTGGTGGAAACTTTTATCCCGAGCGCCTCGCAGTACCACGAGCGAGGCTCAAACCTTGGCAGCGTCTGAGCCACGCTCTGCTCATTGAGCTATGTAGGAGTGTGTGTGTGTGTGTGTGTGTATACTACTCAATACACACTATAGAGGGCATATTGTATTATGTAATGTGTCGGGGATGTACTGAGGAAGCAGTGGGAGAGACGGAGAAGCTCCGGGCGTGTTTACAGTAAACTGCTGAGTGGCTTACACTGTGTTCCTCCGTGTCTGAGCTGCACCGGGGGATCGGCCCGCTCGCTCAGGAAGGGGGGCAAAGGTCACGGGCGCACATACACAAACACACACAGTCACGGTACATCTGATCCCAAGTGACGGATACATATGGGGGCCACAGAGGAAAGCACATACGCACAGGCGAGCTCTATATGTGCTGGCAACTTGTTGTATCTGCCTTTTTTTTAATATTTATTAAATTATTTTTAGTCTCTCCATGAGAAGAACCGACTTCGCTTCAGCTTTTAAAATGTACAAGTGAAAATCAGTCCTCGTTAGTGTTTGCAAATCATCTTTAGAGTTTGTTTCGGCTTGCCTGGTGGACCAGGTGGGTGGAGTGTACTGCATCTGGATCGAGGTTATTATCATTAATGAAAAGTAACAATATAACAAAAAAGTAGGCGTAGAGAAAACATTTTTTTGTGACTGAAATAAAAATGAAAATGAGGCTTTACAACAAAAAACAATAGCTGTTTCCAGAACTGTTTACAAAACTACCTAAAATAACCTAAAATGACAGAGGACGTGTCTTTAGTTTTTCTATTTCATACCATTTTTTTTTATAACTGGATGATATTACACAACTTTTTTGCTCACCCCTGACAAATACTTCATCTTACAAAAACCCCCATAAAACTAAGCATTTCAAAAAAGAAAAGCTAAACTAGCAAACCTGCTTTAAAAACAAATTAAAACCAAACTGAAGCTGAAAATAACGACCTAAAGCCAAATAAAAATAAAAATCAACGAGAAATGAGAACAATAAAAACCTGGATCTTGATCTTGTAACCTTGATGTTGTGTCATCACATCATCCGCTGACAAACTGAACATGTCAGAGTCCTTCAGCGTTGTAAAAAAGTATTTATAATGCCTTGCACTTGTTGATCAATCTCACCACCTCTGTGTGAACGCTGCAGAGCCGTGCACGGCCTCTAATTAAATCTGCAGGACGATAACAGGAGCGACAGATGCAGAAAGTGGCATGAAAACATCCTCGATGTGCAGGATGTCTCTCGTGTTAGACTGAGCAGAACAGGAGGGGCTTTTATTTTCTTAACTGCTCTTGCGTCAATGAAACAGTCACGGTAAATAATGATAATAATAATGATAATAATAGTAATAATAATAATAATAATAATAATAATGGCTTGCTAATTTGAAAAAGTAACTAAATAATGTGTCATATTTATATCAGCTGATTGATATTGGCTCATCACAGACACATTGATAATATAAATTGGCTAATGTACAAAAAAAGACAGAAAAAAATTGCAATAAAAAACACTTGAGGTAGTTTAAAAAGCTTGTTTTCATTAAATAGTTAGTCCAGCAGACTTTATTTGTTCACAATGCTTTGTACAGCAGTGAGTTGGCAGAAGGGCCAATCACAGCTGAGCAGATGGCGCTGCGGATTGTGCTAAGAAGTTAACAAGTTTATTGTTCAACTGTAAAATATCAAGCCTCCACTCCGCCATGTTGCAGTTATTACAGCTACAAGATGTGATTAGCAAATTTGAGGCTTCCTGGCTCCAAATGGCTTTTACTATTTTTTTAGTTCAGTCTCAGTTAGTAATGTCATGTATGAAAAGTATGCTGAAATGATTGTGCTTGTGAAGCTTGTGACGCTCAGGTAATCATCTTGTGCGTCACACTCGACCCATCTGGGAGGTGATAACAGCCACTATGAATTATTTGTAAATTCATTGTGAGCCAGGTTTAAAAACCATGAAATACCGTAGTCATTTAGAAGTATGAGAATGAGTAACTCATAAATTTTTGAATGATACCCAGTCGACCTCTCTCTCATCCAGCGAGGAGTAGTTTGAGTCATCTGCATCCCGAGCACGAGCCGGGAGATTGGTGCACTGTTTCCCTAATCTGCTCCAATCTAATAGAAAGTCAATATATCTTAAAGTCATTAAACAGGCGGGGAAGTATGACGCATTTGCATGGCTGATCTAGTGCTGTTTGGTGAATCTTAAGTCATTCCCTTCATTTACATAACCTTTTTTTCCCTTTAATCCATTTGCATGAGAATGAGCTGTCTCCGAGGTTTCCCTCCACAGCAGCGGGATCGTATCGGACCGTGGTGTTGTGCATCTGGTCGTGAGCGGGGAGGGGGGCGATGTGAAGGCGGGAGGATGAGAAGCGGTCATGCCGGCGCTTGCTTGGTTGTCCAAGGCATTGCAGCAATCTCTGGCACAGTTGGGTCTTGTATCTAATTAGCTTTGATTTCCAGGGATGTTGACAGTAAACGCCCTGGACAACAGAGTGAGATTGATTCACTTGGCCTGAGCTAGTCAGGTTGAATCATATCTAATGACTGGAGATCCATTGATTCCCTGTGGCTCGTAGCTAGCCAGAGACAGCTATCCTGACGCGAGCGGGCATCGCTCAAAAACGTCTGTCACCCCAAGTGAGACGGGTCATGAATATGCATGTGTGCTCAAGTCGGACAGTCTGTCAGAAGGGTTTATCTTTGGCGAGGACAAGGGAGCGCTTGATCTCTTGCACAAAGGAGAGGCTTGCGTATGTGAATCAGCCATTTACACCGCACAGAAATCAGGGGTGGCAGTGTGTCTGGTTTT
Organism: Myripristis jacobus; assembly: GCA_900302555.1. Lineage (NCBI taxonomy): Eukaryota > Metazoa > Chordata > Actinopteri > Holocentriformes > Holocentridae > Myripristis > Myripristis jacobus. Next base: position 12,415 of record OMLB01028306.1, on the reverse strand, counting down.
GAATGTTTCGTGGCAGTGCCACTTGCTCAGCTTGCATTAGAGGACTGCAAATGTGAGGCAATCCTTAATTCTGTCTGCCAGAGGGAGAGAGAGCGAGAGAGCTGGGCAACGAGAGCGAGCAACTCTTATATGAAGGTCATCTTCTGCACATTCTGTCGTTCCAGTAACTCAATTCCAGTTGCCATTTTTTATGCCTATCATCCCTGTCATAAAACTGCTCATCATTTGCACAAAACAGCCGAGTAGCTTGGCAGCGTGCACGGAGGAACCAGCAGATAAGCACACTAAAAAGTTCGCTCTCACACTCTCTCTCCCTGACTCTCCTGGCTCCTGCGAAAAGAGTAAAAGGGTGCCTGCATTTTCGAGCTCACTTTTCATATGCTTTAATAATTCATGAATAATAATTCAACAGATGTGACAAAGCGGAGATGATCGAGTTTGTTTTTCCTCTGCCTCCCTCATCCCAAACGTTAACCTGACCCGCTGCCGTCCCGTCTGTCTGCAGGAGGACTACGACCGGCTGAGGCCGCTGTCCTACCCGATGACCGATGTCTTCCTCATCTGCTTCTCGGTGGTAAACCCGGCCAGTTTCCAGAATGTGCGGGAGGAGTGGGTCCCCGAGCTGCAGGAGTACGCACCCAGTGTCCCCTACCTGCTCATTGGCACTCAGGTCAGTCTCTGTCGCTGCAGGCTGCGAATTGCTGCTCACATCTGGCTTCTGCATCGATTAGTCGATTGACACAATACTAATCATTTTAGTCATTTGTCAAATAAAAATCCCTAACACCTGTTGATTCCAGCTTCACTAAGATGCTAAGATTTCTCTTCTTTTCTCTATTTATATCACTATAAATTTAATACTTCTCTTTTTGTTGGCTGCTAGTCAGATTAAGGAAGCGATTTGAATACATCACATTAGAGTCTGCTGACTTCCCATGAGCATGTGTGATTATTTTTGACACTTTAAAGACTCTTTATAGAGAAAATGATTTAATGATTAACCATAAAAGTAATCAAAGTGATCATTAATTGCAGCTCTGCTATCCATCTTAGGATGTAAGCCATATGATACCTGTAAAAACGATGTTGAAAAGACAGTAATTGAGGATGTCACGTGTGTTCTTGTACCTGTGCTTCACACACATCTTCTCTCACACACATCACCGTTTCCATTTGCTTGCACGTTTTGCTTGGCTTCCCCTCATACCAATTAAGTGCCTGTATTTTGCTTTCTTTCCATTGTTGTGTCTCGTTATCCTCCGTGCTAATAGTGGCTCAGCCGAGCTGCTGCGGGTGCCAGAATCATGACGGTTGTCTCAGGTGAACGGTGTTGTCATGGCAACGCTGACAAACTCCAATTTCAGTGTTCGAATTCAAGTCCCATGTAGGTTGCATAACTCAAGATCCAGTTTTATACCACATCCAGATTGGAATAAATAAGCATGCAACTCCATGCAGGTTTTTTTTGTGCTGTTTGAGTAGAAAACATCAGATCTGCGTCACAAAAAAAATTTAATCTGAAGTGGGGCTTTCAGCTGCAGTGTGAGCTGTGATATGGGCTTTTTCAGCCGTACTGTCTGATGGCTTTGGGCTGAATCAGTGCACACAGCGTTACTTGACTGCATTGGGCCGCTGGTTCAGAAACAGTACACATGACCAAATTTCAAGGGAGCCATAATTTATCAACAAAAGCCACATGCGAGCAGTCACTTTCCCTCATTGTTCTGAAATGTGCTGCTTTCGGGGTAAACCAACTGGACCAGCAGCTGCGCTCTTTGTTTTATTTGCTGTTTAACTCTTTGTGGGAAACGGTCCGTTGTGTTCCTCGCGTGTCAAAAATGTTGTTTTGGTTTTGAACTGGAGTAGAAGCAACCTGCTCAAAAGTCAAAGGTCAGAGACAAAAAGATCTTTACACAAAAACGAATATAGAAAAGCAAATACACTCATGTCCATTTTATCAGCTCCACCTGTACAATCTAATCCAATCTAATCCAGCTGTTGTGCCGTAAAGTTTCCTCTCCTGCTGCCTATAATGCTCAGCTTGTCTTGTTGTCGCAGTAACAGAGGTGCATTCACTTCTGTGTTTGGTATTGAGCTCATAGTTAGTGCTGCTGTTGGACTGGACTGCACTTTACTGAGACCTGTTTCCACTATTCTGTCCACCCTCATGTATATACATAGGTAGAACAAAAAATTAGAAACACCTCAATATAATCATGTCCAGCACAAGACCTCTGTAAACTACAACCTCAATTATAAACGAAGAATTAAGCTGACACATTCTCCACAATGTCAACACAAACTGAACATGATAAACTTTGTTAAAAGGCAGAATTTATGGCAGAGCTGCTGCACTGAACTGCATGAGACCAGACAGGTTGAGCTGATAGAGTGGACACTGAGCGTATATACTGTATCTATAAAATATATAAAAGTATACAATTTTAGCCGGCCTCAGCTCCTCGGGTAGACTGATTTGAAGTCGACGAGCTGTGACTGAGATGAACTGATTGTCGTTTGACTTGAGAGCAGCCAGTAGGAGCCCTGTGATTCGGCTCTTATGGCATTAGAGGGCCTGTGATGAACGTAATATAAAGATGCTAAAACCAGGGGTGAGTTTTCAAAAATACCTTTTGAAGAAATGGCACAAACTGTAGGCCTAAGCATTAGCTCATTGCTTTGCTTCCACCCACACTGCCAATACCATATGTACTCTTAAAAAACGAGCACTGACTAGTGGGTGTCTCTCAGTCTGTGTTCCCTGGCAACCGAACACCAGAGAAGCCAAGACCCAGCGGTGATGAGGAGGATGGAGTGGGTGTCTGATTTATCTTGTGTCAGCTGATATTTACTGCTCTTTTATCAGCTCCCGTCATAACTCACTGTCCTCCTTTCGGCTGCATGCTGATACGTACGCATCACCAGAGCTGCCGCAAATCAAACAAACCCACAAATGGGTTAATTAAGGGTGCTCCCTGTACGAGTTGTGTTGATGTGCGGCGGCGGGCCCGTGCACAGTGCAGGTGGATGTTTTTGTAGTAATTGGTTATTAGTGAGATAGGGAGAGCGCGTGTGGGTGAGCGTGTGTGTGTTCTGCATTCCAATGAATAAAAGAGGAGTGAGGAACCTTGTGGTTGGCTGTGAAATGACTTTGCACAAGAGCAGGAAGTGTGGGCCAACATGGCTTTGTTTCAAAATGAAAGAAAAAAAAAACTCGGTCCATTACACAACTCAACTATCCAACTGGCAGCTCAAAGCTACGGTTACGAGCACAGGTCTGAGTGCACGGGAACAGCCAAGATGTTGCTCAGAAAAGCACCGCACAGCTGCCTCCGTATCTGATTGGCTGTTGACTGGGGCTGCACGGCAAATCAAGTGTAACTGCACGTCATGATTTTACTCTTGGCAATTGGAGAATAACGGCACATCAGCAATAGCAAAATATTTCATTTACAACATGCACTGTTGTTAAAAAACATTCAAGATGTTGATACGAGATGCTTTGTGCGGAAGCGCTGTAATCGTGCATCCATCCTGTCCGCCTATCTAACAGGAAGTGTGTGTTATCTCTTTCAGATTGACCTTCGTGATGACCCCAAGACCATTGCCAAACTGAATGACATGAAGGAGAAGCCCATAGCCACCGAGCAGGGACAGAAGCTGGCAAAGGAGGTACGGACATCTGTCTGCTGCCTCGAGCAGAGAAACATGTAGTTGGACAGGGACAGAGAGAGAGGGAAAAGCTTATTTTTTCACCAGTGTTGCAGAATTGAGCTGCCCGGTCTCATTAGATTCCTGTGTGTTGAACTGACCCTGGAATGTCTCTCTAGGAATGTAATTTCTTTAGTGAAATGGCTGGGATTCAGACCTCTGCACATATTTCACCTTAAAACGAATCCAGCAGGACATTCTGGGTCCTCCTGCATGTCCAGTGTAGCCACTGGCTGTAGGATGCACACACCAAGTGTGGTTCATGATTAATCGCTGCTGTCAGACCAAAAACCTAAAATACACAGCAAGTCGACCTTTCAGAAATGCAGAAAATTGGAGTAATTTTAAAACCGGTATCCATGCATTTTTGGCAGAATGCATCAGGTTTTACACGGGGCCTCATGAGTGACGGGGTCATGAAACTGGCCGAGGCCACAAAGGTTTGTGTAAGATATAATTTCAAGTGAAAATATGAAAATCACTCAAATTGGGGCTACAAGAATTTCATTTAATGGCGGTAGTATTTTAAGACAGGATCTGGATGTTGTCCATAGATCATCAATCCACATATTTTTTTAGGGTATGTCAGGGTTATAAATCCTTAATAAGTGCTGGCTGACCGTTGGAGAGACCCAGCTCTGATAGCTTTAGAGGAAAATCTTGTTTTTGCATGTTTTAGACTTTTTGCTACTGACCATTTTCCAAGCATACCATACCTTTTCACATTTTTGAATGTCAGAGGTAATAGCCATATGAATTTTGTTCAGAGAGCAATATTTTATTTTTTCTTTGTTTCTTTCTTTCTTGGTAGCCACATTCATTATGATAACTTCTTGGAAGCAAGAAGCAGCCAAATCACATCACCGCTGTCACAATGTCCTTGTCTGCTTCTTGTTTGTCTTCTGGGCTTGATTTTTTTTTCTTTTTTAATTTTCTGATGTCAGAGCTTCCCACCAGCATGTGAACACACCAGAAGACATGCAGACACTTTCGAATCACCGCAGGCATTAAACTGAATTACCATGCAACGATAAAGCTACTTTGACAAGCTGTGATGGATTACCTATCTTAACCAAGTTTTCAAGTCTCTGAAAATTGATTTTCATACCGTCCTGAAATGAATGGGAAAGAATGTCTGCCTTGAAGGCATGAGAACGCAAACACACATCTGAATAAAAGTTAGGCCTATAGTATGCTTTGGAAATGGTCAGTAGTAATGCAGAGGACACATGAATTGTAGTAAAAGAGCTGGAACTTGCAACAACAGTGGCAGTGGAGTCTCAGCTGCTGGGTATGGGGCGCTCTTCTGTCGCAGCACGACTTTTGCTATTTGTGCAAAACTCATGCACAGTGCAGCTTTAAATAAGTGCTAATTGGCTGTGCTTCCTCCCTCGTCAGATCGGTGCATGTTGCTATGTGGAGTGTTCAGCGCTGACCCAGAAGGGCCTGAAGACGGTGTTTGACGAGGCCATCATCGCCATCCTGGCCCCCAAGAGGAAGAAGGGAGCCCTGAAGAGGAGACTGGGACCCCGCTGCATCAACTGCTGCCTCATCACGTGATGCACAAGCCCAGAAACCATCCAAACAAAAATCCGCAAACCAAACCTGGACTTGAAGGCAAAAGACAGATAATGGAAAAAATGCATAGACGGCAAAGAGAGGCAGAGGTGAGACCGAAGGACCGAAAAGGACAAAAACAAGAGCTGCTTTTAAGCTGCGGCGCTCTTGAACGGCCACCAGTCTCCCCTGCCGTCCAGCACTGGGGTTTAGGATGCAGTTTACTACCAAAGGAGCACAAAACCCAAGTCAGTCTCTTCTGATAGACTTTGTTTGCCTCAAAAGTACCTTCTTTTATAACCATTTTTAATCCTTTTCCTGTATAAACTTACTGAAAGCTGTCATGAGAAAAGAAAACACCACAAAGTGGACATTTCAAGTTTTAAGGGAAAAGCTACCCTCTAAAGAGGTCAGATTATTCCTGTGTTACTGGATGGTTCAAGCTTGCTTCTCAATTTGTGAATACCAACATTTCTCGCCTTCCTAATTTGATGCCATTGAGAGAAACAGCCTGGAATTGATCTGGTGCGTTGAAAATAAATGGGAGGCTGACTTTAGTGACACTGTGATCGTGCCCAGTGCAGATTTCTGGGTGCATCGGTGCGCTTTCTATATTCAAAGAAAGTGCTGCAAATCCCCTGTAGGCCCACAAAGTCTGTCTCCAATTATTTGTCATTTGAGGATCTCCAAATTATACCTCTTGAAGGCCGAGTTTGTTCCTCCAGTTTCTAGCTCTGTGAGTGTCTTTCACATTCACAAATTTTAATTTAACTGTCCAAGATGGAAGAACATATATGAATTTTGTTTGGTTTTTATTCCTCTTAAGTTATGGTATGTGTGTGTGAGAATTGTTTTCCCAGTATTTTTTTTCCTTTTGAAATCATATTGATCACAATAGAATGGATGGGTTTTTGTAGCGCTTTGTAACTGGCCTCTAAGCGCTTTTCTCTTTGTGTGGGGTAACACACACACACACAATCCAAAACCAATGAAAAACTGTTCTGAAAATAGACTTTGGACCCACAACTATATTATTTTATACTTTGAGAGTATTGTTTTTCCTCCCAGCCTTTATGAAAGCTTCATGATTTTGTAGAAATTAGGACTGGGGCTGATGTTATTAGAAGTCGAAGAGGTCTACTCCAAAATACTATATATCTACTTTTGGAAAAAAAAGAAATATATTATCTGAAATTTATGGTTCAATAGCTCTAAAATATAGATGATCCAGTCTGTAAAAGTATTATTTTGTCCACTGAGGACATAAGTTACATACTATGCTTTAAAGAGTACCATCATTTCTTTTTATTTATTGTTATCCATCATCTTAAAAGCAGATGCCATGTTTTTCAAATGGTGGGTATCTCTGGAGACGAGGCTCCTCGCCCAAAGAAGCAAACGCGCACACTTTCATCAACATCGGGGTTAAATTGACCTAATACTGTATATCTGATGCACAACATGAAGCACAGTCTGCGTCCCTCCATGTCCCAACAAAGCACATCCCTCCGCTCCCCGACGCTGTCCCTCTCCCCCGTAAAAAAAAAAAGGCTGATTTAAGCACAGAGCATGCACACTTTCCAATCAGGCACTAGTGAGAGCACAGTCCATCATCTTACCGTTCATTACCGCAGTCCATCACCCCGACAAAACCATGTGACGAGGCATCGCTGCCGGGTGAAAACCTTGTACCTCCCAAAAGTCAAATCTTCACGAATAAAAACACACTTTTGTAGTTTGGCCGCCATTGAATTTTGAGGGAATCATAAACTTGAGGGGTCACAGAAATGTTTGAACCCATAGACAAGTGTGTAATCCTTCAACAGAAATGAAAGCTGCAGTATTAAAACTGCCAAGGGCTGATTTCAGTGAGGACCGTTTAGACTCAAGTGACAAAAAAAGTGGAATAAGTGTGTAACTTGATGCTCGCTTGGATGCACTGACCTACCGCTACATAAGAAGCGGTGTGTCGGCAGCAGCTCTGCATCTTGCTAGTACACAAATTTTGTAATTCTAGCTGCAAAAAAAAAAAAATCCTTATTATGATAAATTATTCATCAAGGCCGAAGTTAATCATATGTGTGCTGTGTGGACAAATTCAGCTTCAGAAAGCTTTATTTTTCTTTTAGGAATCTGGGACAACTTCAAAATCTTTTTCGCTGACGAAGATGGTAATTTAGCTGTAATAGATACTACAGTGGTTCTCAAACGGTGAGATAAAATATAAGTCATGTATGAGTCCAAAAAATAATTAGCCTATGCTGTAAGTTCAATAAAAATGTAAATGTAAGTTTGATAAACCAGGTTTCCTATTCAGTTCTCCCTCTGGGTTTCCCGAAGGTGTCAGATGGTCGCTGTCTGTTCACTATGACCGGAAAGCCAGACGGCACAAATCAGTGTTTGAAACGTAGCAGGGATACAGCTGCACACAGAGAGAAAGATGAGAAAAAGAAACAACAGAAACAACCCGTCTGTGGAGATTCTCTGTCATCCAGGTCATGACATGCAAGAAAGTTAAAATCAAGGTCAACTGGACTTGACAGCAGATTTATGAAGAGGTTTCGCTTCTCCTGCAAGAAGCTTCTTCAGTTCTTGGAGGAGAGGCAAAACGTCTTCAAAAATCTGCTATCAAGTCCAGTTGACCTTGATTTTAACTTTCTTGCACAACAGAAACAACAAAACCCCCCAAAGTATCAGGTTGTTGTTTCACACACTGATGGAGCTGGGCTGGATCCATATTGGCTTTTTTCTGTCAGTTTTTTTTTTGCAGCAGCAGCAGCAGCAGCAGCGGCAGCAGTCAGGGGGCGCTTGACTAAAAAAATATTTTAAAGGGGGTGTATGTTTGAGAACCACAGTCGGGCACAGTGCCAGTTCATGTGCTGGATTTAAATGGGATGGAAACCATGCATGCCTGGTCTGTTGAGTCTGAATGGTCCTCAGTTCAATTATTGCAGCTTGAAAGTGGATTTACGAGGTTTTCACGTAGCAGTGAAGGCCATTTACAGTCTGAGGAAATGCGACTTTCGGTCAACTTCCATCCATCAAACAGCCGTGTCTTTTCTTTCACAGCAACACTGTAGAAACTGGAAATCCCACAGGAACTCGTTGATCTGCGTAATAAAATCACACTGTATTTTGTTTAAGCAGAAACTGAGGCGATATATGAGGTATACCAGAATTTGGTAAATACTTAAATGATCTATGGGTCCACAAAGCAGTTTCACACCAAAACGGCTCAAACAGTCCTGAAGGCCTCGACGTAACGATGGAGCAACTTGTGGTAAAAGTGTGACTGAAGATCCAAAATACAGGCTCTCCTTGTCTTTATGCATTTGTTATTGGCTTTTTCTAACTTTTGTTTTTGTTTTTAAATGTTAATCAAAGGTGCCAATACTTGCTAAATGACCTCTGTTAGCCTATATTTAATTTTCCGTTCAGAATCAGACGTGTTGATTGATTAAAGCTTTAATGTAAACGGTGCTCCTCTCTCTCTCTCTCTCTCTCTCTCCCTCTCTCTCTCTCTCTGTCCCAGCCTGCATTGTGTTCTGTCTCTTGACCCTGAACAGCAGAAAAATGCCTGCAGGGTGGAAAAAACCCTCTCTCTCTCTCTCAGAAACTGTTTTTGCTTGCTTATTTGTTGTTTGAGGTACACCCTCAGGATTTAGGATCTAAGTGCCGCAGCCACCAATGCATTCTCTCGTTGATGCTCCTCTCTTCTCAATAAATGTGTTTACTGTGTTAATAAGCTGGCTTAGAGGGTTTACCTGCGGCCCTGGAACGCTTTTATGAAATTAACCTTCGCCGTGTTTATTTCTGGAACTAACTGCACTTCATGTCCATCATGGCCCAGATTTAATTGGGTTGACTCGATAAGCTGGTAAACACAATTCAATTTGGAGGTTACATGAATATGCATACATTTTTTTTTTTAAATTTTCATATGCTTTTAGCAAAAAATTTATGTGATGATTGATTTGTTTTTTTTGTTTGTTTTTCAAAATTGGTGAGGTATTCCTTCAGTTTTCTCCTGATGCAGCACCATTTAATCTGGACTAGGATGAGTTGTGGTAATCTCTTGAGCAAGGGCGCCACTTGCTGGCTACATCTTTAATGAAGAATATCCCACACTTTTTCTTTTTCTTTTTTTTTTGGCAAGGCACACATGCAGGATTTAATTAGTGTTTTGCTTCACGTGTGTAAAATTTTACACAATAACACAGTGTCATTGAGAGCTGACTCTTACTGTAGTGGTTTGAAGAAAAGTGCCTCATTCACATGGATGAATGTCAACACTGAGGGAGGCAGGAGTCCTAACTATCCAGTTTATTTACAGGCAGGTTCTCGGCCTGTGTGGGATTCAAACTATGAAGGAAATGCTGAGTGAGGGCCCTGGAGTGCTGCATTGGATCCAAAATTAAATGATAAATAAATAAAAATAGCAGTTGTAACAGAAAATGTGAAAACAATCTCATGATTTTCCAGGATGAGGGAAGACCAGACAGAAATAAAAACTGTCAGTGGGGCTGGGACGAGACACTTAGAGCTGGTTTGACTCTGTAACGCAACCCGAAAATTTCTCCTGCTGACGTCAGTTGCTCAGTTGCATTTGTTAGCAGTGAAATACAGAATTTTAAAAATTTATCATTGGTTTTCAAGGTCTGGCATGGATTGTCTCCTCAATACATCACTGATCTGCTGATCCCATATTCTGCCCCGCAGGTGGTCATCCTCACTGCAGCTCCTCTCAATCCCCCAATCCCGTCTCAAATCCAAAGGTGACCGGGCTCTGGAGCAGCCTCCCGTCCAAGATCAAGCCCTGTCCCACCACTGACATTTTTTTAATCTGCTCATTGTTTTATTCAATTTTTACTGGTTTTATTCATTTATTTCCCCTAACTTCTTACTCTTATTATCTTGTTTTTACCTTGTTTTGCGGTTGTTTTTCTTTTAGTCTTAGTTACTCTATTACTCTTTTTATCTTGTACATTTGTAATATAAACCGTCCTGCCATGGATGACAGGCACTTTGGTTGTTTTTAAATGAGCTATATTAAGTGACCTGACTTGAGTTTATGTGGGGAGCATGCAACCAGGCTGATAACACTGTCAAGGTTAATTTTAATTAACAAGTTCAATAACAATTTCATTTAAGATGCGCCTTGCGTTCTTTTAATTTTTCCAAACTTTTAATGTGCATTATATTATACATAATATTTTTTAAAAATATTTTGAAAAACGTTTATTAAGCAATATTAGCGTATAACTGTAGTTATTACATAGAAAAACACAGGCAACCAGCATGTCTTTTTTTTTTTTTTTAATAAAGTATTTACAGGTGATTTTGCCAGGAATTTGCACTTGAAGCCTTTGTTGTTTTTCAGTGAACAATCTCAACTTTACCATATAAAACATGACTGTCAGGATAGTCTGTGGATTCTCCCGTTTGTTCACTAGGCATTAAAAAAAGCCTTTATTGAATCGGATGGGTCCGCGATGTGCAGACCATCTGGTGTTTGTGCAACATTAATAATAGTAATAATAATTATAATTATTGTTGAAAACAAAGGTACCTCTGAGTGTGAATGTGTGTGCACGTTCTCATTGTCTCTGGTGCTGATGCCTCGAAAATCTGCGACATCATCACTTGTGTGACGTCAGTGACCAGAGGTCAAAATTTCACATTTGGGGGGGCGATTGTGAAAGAGATGCCAGACGACCGGGAATTCAATACTGAACACTCAACCAAGCCATTGGAGTTAGAGATTCCAATGGCTTACGATCGGGCCCCCAATCTACCCCAGGACCAACTGGCACCCCAACATCTGGAGCTCCCTTTGATTCAATCAGAGGGGCTCCACCAGCTGGTTACCTCGTTCTGGGAGGAACTGTCTGATGACCAGTGGAAAATGATTAGAACTGGCACTGTTGACTCTGTGACCACAAGTCAACTGGCAGCCATGTTCATGGAGATTGTTCAAGCTCTCTCCACAGAAATCCTGGACAATGTGTTATCTTCGGTGTGGAAGTACACCAAGATGCACAGCGCCACCAGCGTCATGTCCATAGAAGAAATTTTGAAAGTTTCAGAGGAACGTGTCAGTGCCAGCCCCGGCAGTTTTCTTCATGAGTGTTTAATCGGCGCTCTGGACGTCCAAGCTCAGAGCTCTGAGCACTCAAAGACACTGACCAGGCTGGTTGGAATAGCGGTGACACAGAAAGTCAACTCCATTCTGTCTGATGCCATGCCCACCCTGACAGACGACACCGAATTCAAAATCTACGTCAGTGACTGCACCTCTTCTGCCAGCTCTCTTTACAACATGGTACATCATGCTGTCGCCATAATGAAGAGACAGACACCGGCACCTGACTCCAGGTACAAAGGCACCACAGAAAATGAGATTGGTCTTGAAGCCCTTACCACCACAAGCAGACCTTTGACTCCTCTGTGTGCTGATGCTGCAGCAACTCCCACTGATCAAAGTGTCACTGAAGTCCTGCAGACAACCAAAGAGCTAAATTACAATTCAGAAGAATTCAAGAAAAAGGATAGAGGAATTTTCCCATTCCCTAGTTGCCAAACAGGTCAGGTGGTGACGAAGTTGAGGGCCTTTCTTGCCTCAAAGCCTGGCACATCACAAACCATTCGTCTGGATAACCACAAACATCCATCCATCCATCCATCCATTTTCTAAACTGCTTTATCCTCACAAGGGTCGCGGGGGTTGCTGGAGCCTATCCCAGCGCTATCCACCATGCTGTGTTGTTGTTGCTATTCTGAGATTCACGCTTCTAAAGTTTGCCGTGCTTAAATCCAGTGTACATTTTCATAGTATCGATTTAATCGATTCTTTACCATTTCAAACGATTTTTAATCGATATATGTCGTTCGGAAGGCCAATTTGCCGAGCACAGATTGATGTAGTTGAATCATAGGAATATAAATCGATTCATCGATCTATAGATTAATCGTTACACCCCTATCAGGTATACTATATATATACTGTATATATATATATATATATATATATATATATATATATATATATATATATATATATATACATACACACACACACACACACATATATATGTATATGTATATATGTATGTATGTGTGTGTGTGTGTGTGTGTGTGTGTGTGTGTG